>NW_003124053.1:0-57554 GCF_000003605.2 Saccoglossus kowalevskii
TCATTTGAAGTGTCATTGAGACAGTAAACATCTCTTGTTGATATCAATGTTGGCGCACATTACTTATGTGATTATTCCAAAATGTGTCAATCCCATTGCTGTGTTAAACAGTACAACATAGCAGTAGTTGTGGCCGAGTGGTTAAGGCGATGTACTAGACATCCCTTCGCAGGTTCGAATCCTGCTGACTACGTCTATTTAGGGTATGTATACTCGAATTGCAAGTGTAGCAATAAACACAATTTCTCTACTTGGACTAATTTTGAATTATTTGAAAGTTTCATTGTTGATATCAATGTTGGCGCACATTACTTATGTGATGATTCCAAAATTTGTCGATCCCATTGCTGTGTTAAACAGTACAACATAACAGTAGTCGTGGCCGAGTGGTTAAGGCGATGGACTAGAAATCCATTGGGCTCTGCCCGCGCAGGTTCGAATCCTGCCGACTACGTCTATTTAGGGTATGTATACTCGAAATGCAAGTGTAGCAATAAACACAATTCCCTTATATAGCCTAATTTTGAATTATTTGAAAGTTTCAATGAGACAGTAAACATTTGTTGTTGATATCAATGTTGGCACACATTACTTATGTCATGATTCCAAAATTTGTCGATCCCATTGCTGTGTTAAACAGTACAACATAGCAGTAGTCGTGGCCGAGTGGTTAAGGCGATGGACTAGAAATCCATTGGACTCTGCCCGCGCAGGTTCGAATCCTGCCGACTATGTCTATTTTGGGTATGTATACTCGAAATGCAAGTATAGCAATAAACACAATTTCACGACATGGACAAATTTTGAATTATTTGTCAGTTTCATTGAGACAGTAAACGTCTGTTGTTGATATCAATGTTGGCGCACATTACTTATGTGATGACTCCAAAATTTGTCGATCCCATTGCTGTGTTAAACAGTACAACCTAGCAGTAGTCGTGGCCGAGTGGTTATGGCGATGGACTAGAAATCCATTGGGCTCTGCCCGCGCAGGTTTGAATCCTGCTGACGACGTCTATTTAGGGTATGTATACTCGAAATGCAAGTGTAGCAATAAACACAATTTCTCTACTTGGACTAATTTTGAATTATTTGTCAGTTTCATTGAGACAGTAAACGTCTGTTGTTGATATCAATGTTGGCGCACATTACTTATGTGATGATTCCAAAATTTGTCGATCCCATTGCTGTGTTAAACAGTACAACATAGCAGTAGGCGTGGCCGAGTGATTAAGGCGATGGACTAAAAATCCATTGGGCTCTGCCCGCGCAGGTTCGCATCCTGCAGACTACGTCTATTTTGGGTATGTATACTCGAAATGCAAGTGTAGGAATAAACACAATTTCTCTACTTTGACTAATTTTGAATTATTTGAAAGTTTCATTGTTGATATCAATGTTGGCGCGCATTATTTATGTGATGATTCCAAAATTTGTCGATCCCATTGCTGTGTTAAACAGTACAACATAACAGTAGTCGTGGCCGAGTGGTTAAGGCGATGGAATAGAAATCCATTGGGCTCTGCCTGCGCAGGTTGGAATCCTGCTGACTACGTCTATTTAGGGTATGTATACTCGAAATGCAAGTGTAGCAATAGACACAATTCCCTTATATAGCCTAATTTTGAATTATTTGAAAGTGTCATTGAGACAGTAAACGTCTATTGTTGGTATCAATGTTAGCGTACATTACTTATGTGATGATTCCAAAATTTGTCGATCCCATTGCTGTGTTAAATAGTACAACATAGCAGTAGTCGTGGCCGAGTGGTTAAGGCGATGTACTAGAAATTCATTGGGCTCTGCCTGCACTGGTTCGAATACTGCCGACTACGTCTGTTTAGGTATGTATACTCGAAATGCAAGTGTAGCAATAAACACAATTCCCTTATATGGCCTAATTTTGAATTATTTGACAGTTTCATTGAGACAGTAAACGTCTGTTGTTGATATCAATGTTGGCGCTTCTAAAATTTGTCGATCCCATTGCTGTGTTAAACAGTACATCATAGCAGTAGTCGTGGCCGAGTGGTTAAGGCGATGAACTAGAAATCCATTGGGCTCCGCCCGCGCAGGTTCGAATCCTGCCGACTACGTCTATTTAGGGTATGTATACTCGAATTGCAAGTGTAGCAATAAACACAAATTCTCTACTTTGACTAATTTTGAATTATTTGACAGTTTCATTGAGACAGTAAACGTCTGTTGTTGATATCAATGTTGGCGCTTCTAAAATTTGTCGATCCCATTGCTGTGTTAAACAGTACATCATAGCAGTAGTCGTGGCCGAGTGGTTAAGGCGATGAACTAGAAATCCATTGGGCTCCGCCCGCGCAGGTTCGAATCCTGCCGACTACGTCTATTTAGGGTATGTATACTCGAAATGCAAGTGTAGCAATAAACACAAATTCTCTACTTTGACTAATTTTGAATTATTTGACAGTTTCATTGAGACAGTAAACATCTATTGTTGATATCAATGTTGGCGCACATTACTTATGTGATTATTTCAAAATTCGTCGATCCCATTGTTGTGTAAAATAGTACAACATAGTCGTTGTCGTGGCCGGGTGGTTAAGGCGATGTACTAGAAATCCATTGGGCTCTGCCCGCACAGGTTCGAATCCTTCCGACTACGTCTATTTAGGGTATGTATACTCGAAATGCAAGTGTAGCAATAATCACAAATTCTCTACTTTGACTAATTTTGAATTATTTGACAGTTTCATTGAGACAGTAAACATCTATTGTTGATATCAATGTTGGCGGACATTACTTATGTGATGATTCCAAAATTTGTCGATCCCATTGCTGTGTTAAACAGTACAACATAGCAGTAGTCGTGGCCGAGTGGTTAAGGCGATGGACTAGAAATCCATTGGGCTCTGCCTACGCAGGTTCGAATCCTGCTGACTACGTCTATTTAGGGTATGTATACTCGAAATGCAAGTGTAGCAATAAACACAATTTCTCTACTTGCACTAATTTTGAATTATTTGACAGTTTCATTGAGACAGTAAACGTCTGTTGTTGATATCAATTTTGGCGCTTCCAAAGTTTGTCGATCCCATTGCTGTGTTAAACAGTACAACATAGCAGTAGTCGTGGCCGAGTGGTTAAGGCGATGGACAAGAAATCCATTGGGCTCCGCCCGCGCAGGTTCGAATCCTGCCGACTACGTCTATTTAGGGTATGTATACTCGAAATGCAAGTGTAGCAATAAACACAATTCCCTTATATAGCCTAATTTTGAATTATTTGAAAGTGTCATTGAGACAGTAAACATCTCTTGTTGATATCAATGTTGGCGCACATTACTTATGTGATTATTTCAAAATTCGTCGATCCCATTGTTGTGTAAAATAGTACAACATAGTCGTTGTCGTGGCCGGGTGGTTAAGGCGGTGTACTAGAAATCCATTGGGCTCTGCCCGCACAGGTTCGAATCCTTCCGACTACGTCTATTTAGGGTATGTATACTCGAAATGCAAGTGTAGCAATAATCACAAATTCTCTACTTGGACTAATTTTGAATTATTTGACAGTTTCATTGAGACAGTAAACATCTGTTGTTGATATCAATGTTGGCGGACATTACTTATGTGATGATTCCAAAATTTGTCGATCCCATTGCTGTGTTAAACAGTACAACATAGCAGTAGTCGTGGCCGAGTGGTTAAGGCGATGGACTAGAAATCCATTGGGCTCTGCCTGCGCAGGTTGGAATCCTGCTGACTACGTCTATTTAGGGTATGTATACTCAAAATGAAAGTGTATCAATAAACACAATTTCTCTACTTGCACTAATTTTGAATTATTTGACAGTTTCATTTAGACAGTAAACGTCTGTTGTTGATATCAATGTTGGCGCTTCTAAAATTTGTCGATCCCATTGCTGTGTTAAACAGTACATCATAGCAGTAGTCGTGGCCGAGTGGTTAAGGCGATGGACTAGAAATGCATTGGGCTCTGCCCGCGCAGGTTCGAATCCTTCGACTACGTCTATTTAGGGTATGTATACTCGAAATGCAAGTGTAGCAATAAACACAATTCCCTTATATAGCCTAATTTTGAATTATTTGAAAGTGTCATTGAGACAGTAAACATCTCTTGTTGACATCATTGCTGGTGCACATTACTTATGTGATGATTCCAAAATTTGTCGATCCCATTGTTGTGTAAAATAGTACAACATAGTCGTAGTCGTGGCAGGGTGGTTAAGGCGATGTACTAGAAATCCATTGGGCTCTGCCCGGGCTGGTTCGAATCCTGCCGACTACGTCTGTTTAGGTATGTATACTCGAAATGCAAGTGTAGCAATAAACACAATTCCCTTATATGGCCAATTTTGAATTATTTGAAAGTTTCATTGAGACAGTAAACGTCTGTTGTTGATATCATTGCTGGTGCACATTACTTATGTGATGATTCCAAAATTTGTCGATCCCATTGCTGTGTTAAACAGTACAACATAGAAGTAGTCGTGGCCGAGTGGTTAAGGCGATGGACTAGAAATCCATTGGACTCTGCCCGCGCAAGTTCGAATCCTGCCGACTACGTCTATTTAGGGTATGAATACTCGAAATGCAAGTGTAGCAATAAACTCAAATTCTCTACTTGGACTATTTTGATTATTTGAATTTTCATATTGAGACAGTAACGTCTATTGTTGATATCAATGTTGGCGCACATTACTTATGTGATGATTCCAAAATTTGTCGATCCCATTGCTGTGTTAAACAGTACAACAGTAGTCATGGCCGAGTGGTTAAAGTGATGGACTAGAAATCCATTGGGCTCTGCCTGCGCAGGTTCGAATCCTTCCGACTACGTCTATTTAGGGTATGTATACTCGAAATGCAAGTGTAGCTAAAAACACAATTTCTCTACTTGGCCTAATTTTGAATTATTTGACAGTTCCATTGTTGATATCAATGTTGGCGCACATCATTTATGTGATGATTCCAAAATTTGTCGATCCCATTGCTGTGTTAAACAGTACAACATAGCAGTAGTCGTGGCCGAGTGGTTAAGGCGATGGACTAGAAATCCATTGGGCTCTGCCCGCCCAGGTTCGAATCCTGCCGACTACGTCTATTTAGGGTATGTATACTCGAAATGCAAGTGTAGCAATAAACACATTTTCTCTACTTGGCCTAATTTTGAATTATTTGAAAGTTTCATTGTTGATATCAATGTTGGCGCACATTATTTATGATTCCAAAATTTGTCGATCCCATTGCGTGTTAAACAGTACAACATAACAGTAGTCGTGGCCGAGTGGTTAAGGCGATGGACTAGAAATCCATTGGGCTCTGCCCGCGCAGGTTCGAATCCTGCCGATTACGTTTTTTTAGGGTATGTATACTCGAAATGCAAGTGTAGCAATAAACACAATTATATAGCCTAATTTTGAATTATTTGTCAGTTTCATTGAGACAGTAAACGTCTGTTGTTGATATCAATGTTGGCGCACATTACTTTGTCGATCCCATTGCTGTGTTAAACAGGACAACATAGCAGTAGTCGTGGCCGAGTGGTTAAGGCGATGGACTAGAAATCCATTGGGCTCTGCCCGCGCAGGTTCGAATCCTGCCGACTACGTCTATTTAGGGTATGTATACTCGAAATGCAAGTGTAGCAATAAACACAATTTCTCTACTTTGACTAATTTTGAATTATTTGAAAGTTTCATTGTTGATATCAATGTTGGCGCGAATTATTTATGTGATGATTCCAAAATTTGTCGATCCCATTGCTGTGTTAAACAGTACAACGTAACAGTAGTCGTGGCCGAGTGGTTAAAGCGATGGACTAGAAATCCATTGGGCTCTGCCCGCGTAGGTTCGAATCCTGCCGACTACGTCTATTTAGGGTATGTATACTCGAAATACAAGTGTAGCTAAAAAACACATTTTCTCTACTTGGCATAATTTTGAATTATTTGAAAGTTTCATTGTTGATATCAATGTTGGCGCACATTATTTATGATTCCAAAATTTGTCGATCCCATTGCGTGTTAAACAGTACAACATAACAGTAGTTGTGGCCGAGTGGTTAAGGCGATGGACTAGAAATCCTTTGGGCTCTGCCCGCGCAGGTTCGAATCCTGCCGATTACGTTTTTTTAGGGTATGTATAATCGAAATGCAAGTGTAGCAATAAACACAATTATATAGCCTAATTTTGAATTATTTGTCAGTTTCATTGAGACAGTAAACGTCTGTTGTTGATATCAATGTTGGCGCACATTACTTATGTGATGATTCCAAAATTTGTCGATCCCATTGCTGTGTTAAACAGTACAACAGAGCAGCAGTCGTCGCCGGGTGGTTATGGCGATGGACTAAAAATCCATTGGGCTGTGCCAACGCAGGTTCGACTCCTGCTGACTACGTCTATTTAGGGTATGTATACTCGAAATGCAAGTGTAGCAATAAACACAATTTCTCGACTTGGCCTCATTTTGAATTATTTGTCAGTTTCATTGAGACAGTAAACATCTATTGTTGATATCAATGTTGGCGCACATTACTTATGTGATGATTCCAAAATTTTTCGATCCCATTGCGTGTTAAACAGTACAACATAACAGTAGTCGTGGCCGAGTGGTTAAGGCGATGGACTAGAAATCCATTGGGCTCTGTCCGCGCAGGTTCGAATCCTGCCGACTACGTCAATTTAGTGTATGTATACTCGAAATGCAAGTGTAGCAATAAACACAATTTCTCTACTGGGCCTAATTTTGAATTATTTGAAAGTTTCATTGTTGATATCAATGTTGGCGCACATCATTTATGTGATGATTCCAAAATTTGTCGATCCCATTGCTGTGTTAAACAGTACAACATAGCAGTAGTCGTGGCCCGAGTGGTTTAACGCGATGGACTAGAAATCCATTGGGCTCTGCCCGCTCAGTTCGAATCCTGCCGACTACGTCTATTTAGGGTATGTATACTCGAAATGCAAGTGTAGCATAAACACATTTTCTCTACTTGGACTAATTTTGAATTATTTGTCAGTTTCATTGAGACAGTAAACGTCTATTGTTGATATCAATGTTGGCGCACATTACTTATGTGATGATTCCAAAATTTGTCGATCCCATTGCTGTGTTAAACAGTACATCATAGCAGTAGTCGTGGCCGAGTGGTTAAGGCGATGGACTAGAAATCCATTGGGCTCCGCCCGCGCAGGTTCGAATCCTGCCGACTACGTCTATTTAGGGTATGTATACTCGAAATGCAAGTGTAGCAATAAACACAATTCCCTTATATAGCCTAATTTTGAATTATTTGAAAGTGTCATTGAGACAGTAAACATTTGTTGTTGATATCAATGTTGGCACACATTACTTATGTCATGATTCCAAAATTTGTCGATCCCATTGCTGTGTTAAACAGTACAACATAGCAGTAGTCGTGGCCGAGTGGTTAAGGCGATGGACTAGAAATCCATTGGGCTCTGCCCGCGCTGGTTCGAATCCTGCCGACTACGTCTATTTAGGGTATGTATGTATACTCGAAATGCAAGTGTAGCAATAAACACAATTTCTCTACTTGGACTAATTTTGAATTATTTGTCAGTTTCATTGAGACAGTAAACGTCTGATGTTGATATCAATGTTGGCGCACATTTCTTATGTGATGATTCCAAAATTTGTCGATCCCATTGCTGTGTTAAACAGTACATCATAGCAGTAGTCGTGGCCGAGTGGTTAAGGCGATGGACTAGAAATCCATTGGGCTCTGCCCAAGCAGGTTCGCATCCTGCCGACTACGTCTATTTAGGGTATGTATACTGGAATTGCAAGTGTAGCAATAAACACAATTTCTCTATTTGGACTAATTTTGAATTATTTGTCAGTTTCATTGAGACAGTAAACGTCTGTTGTTGATATCAATGTTGGCGCACATTACTTATGTGATGATTCCAAAATTTGTGTTAAACAGTACAACGTAGAAGTAGTCGTGGCCGAGTGGTTAAGGCGATGGACTAGAAATCCATTGGGCTCTGCCCGCGCTGGTTCGAAACCTGCCTACTACGTCTATTTAGGGTATGTATACTCGAAATACAATTGTAGCAAAAAACACAATTTCTCTACTTGGACTTATTTTGAATTATTTGTCAGTTTCATTGAGACAGTAAACGTCTGTTGTTGATATCAATGTTGGCGCACATTACTTATGTGATGATTCCAAAATTTGTCGATCCCATTGCTGTGTTAAACAGGACAATATAGCAGTAGTCGTGGCCGAGTGGTTAAGGCGATGGACTACAAATCCATTGGGCTGTTCCCGCGCAGGTTCGAATCCTGCTGACTACGTCTATTTAGGGTATGTATACTCGAAATGCAAGTGTAGCAATAAACACAATTTCTCTACTTGGACTAATTTTGAATTATTTGAAAGTTTCATAGCTGATATCAATGTTGGCGCACATTATTTATGTGATGATTCCAAAATTTGTCGATCCCATTGCTGTGTTAAACAGTACAACATAACAGTAGTCGTGGCCAGTGGTTAAGGCGATGGACTAGAAATCCATTGGGCTCTGCCGGCGTAGGTTCGAATCCTGCCGACTACGTCTATTTAGGGTATGTATACACGAAATGCAAGTGTAGCAATAAACACAACTATATAGCCTAATTTTGAATTATTTGAAAGTTTCATTGAGACACTAAACGTCTGTTGTTGATATCAATGTTGGCGCACATTACTTGTGTGATGATTCCAAAATTTGTCGATCCCATTGCTGTGTTCAACAGTACAACATAACAGTAGTCGTGGCCGAGTGGTTAAGGCGATGGACTAGAAATCCATTGGGCTCTGCCCGCGCAGGTTCGAATCCTGCCGACTACGTCTATATAGGGTATGTATACTCGAAATGCAAGTGTAGCAATAAACACAATTTCTCTACTTGGCCTAATTTTGATTTATTTGGAAGTTTCATTGTTGATATCAATGTCGGCGCACATTATTTATGTGATGATTCAAAAATTTGTCAATCCCATTGCTGTGTTAAACAGTACAACATAACAGTAGTCGTGGCCGGGTGGTTATGGCGATGGACTAAAAATCCATTGGGCTCTGCCAACGCAGGTTCGAATCCTGCTGACTACGTGTATTTAGGGTATGTATACTCGAAATGCAAGTGTAGCAATAAACACAATTTCTCGACTTGGCCTAATTTTGAATTATTTGACAGTTCCATTGTTGATATCAATGTTGGCGCACATTACTTATGTGATGACTCCAAAATGTGTCGATCCCATTGCTGTGTTAAACAGTACAACTTAACAGTAGTCGTGGCCGAGTGGTTAAGGCGATGGACTAGAAATCCATTGGGCTCTGCCCGCGCAGGTTCGAATTCTGCCGACTACGTCAATTTAGTGTATGTATACTCGAAATGCAAGTGTAGCAATAAACACAATTTCTCTACTTGGCCTAATTTTGAATTATTTGAAAGTTTCATTGTTGATATCAATGTTGGCGCACATTATTTATGATTCCAAAATTTGTCGATGCCATTGCGTGTTAAACAGTACAACATAACAGTAGTCGTGGCCGATTGGTTAAGGCGATGGACTAGAAATCCATTGGGCTCTGCCCGCGCAGGTTCGAATCCTGCCGATTACGTTTTTTTAGGGTATGTATACTCGAAATGCAAGTGTAGCAATAAACACATTTTCCCGACTTGGACTCATTTTGAATTATTTGTCAGTTTCATTGAGACAGTAAACGTCTGTTGTTGATATCAATGTTGGCGCACATTACTTATATGATGATTCCAAAATTTGTCGATCCCATTGCTGTGTTAAACAGTACAACATAGCAGTAGTCGTGGCCGAGTGGTTAAGGCGATGGACTAGAAATCCATTGGGCTCTGCCCGCGCAGGTTCGAATCCTGCCGACTACGTCAATTTAGGGTATGTGTACTCGAAATGCAAGTGTAGCAATAAACACAATTTATCTACTTGGCCTAATTTTGAATTATTTGAAAGTTTCATTGTTGATATCAATGTTGGCGCACATTATTTATGTGATGATTCCAAAATTTGTCGATCCCATTGCTGTGTTAAACAGTACAACATAGCAGTAGTCGTGGCCGAGTGGTTAAGGCGATGGACAAGAAATCCATTGGGCTCTGCCCGCGCAGGTTCGAATCCTGCCGACTGCGTCTATTTAGGGTATGTATACACGAAATGCAAGTGTAGCAATAAACACAATTATATAGCCTAATTTTGAATTATTTGAAAGTTTCATTGAGACACTAAACGACTGTTGTTGATATCAATGTTGGCGCACATTACTTGTGTGATGATTCCAAAATTTGTCGATCCCATTGCTGTGTTCAACAGTACAACATAACAGTAGTCGTGGCCGAGTGGTTAAGGCGATGGACTAGAAATCCATTGGGCTCTGCCCGCGCAGGTTCGAATCCTGCCGACTACGTCTATATAGGGTATGTATACTCGAAATGCAAGTGTAGCAATAAACACAATTTCTCTACTTGGCCTAATTTTGATTTATTTGGAAGTTTCATTGTTGATATCAATGTTGGCGCACATTATTTATGTGATGATTCAAAAATTTGTCAATCCCATTGCTGTGTTAAACAGTACAACATAACAGTAGTCGTGGCCGGGTGGTTATGGCGATGGACTAAAAATCCATTGGGCTCTGCCAACGCAGGTTCGAATCCTGCTGACTACGTGTATTTAGGGTATGTATACTCGAAATGCAAGTGTAGCAATAAACACAATTTCTCGACTTGGCCTCATTTTGAATTATTTGTCTGTTTCATTGAGACAGTAAACGTCTGTTGTTGATATCAATGTTGGCGCACATTACTTATGTGATGATTCCAAAATTTGTCGATCCCATTGCTGTGTTAAACAGTACAACATAACAGTAGTCGTGGCCGAGTGGTTAAAGCGATGGACTAGAAATACATTGGGCTCTGCCCGCGCAGTTCGAATCCTGCCGACTACGTCTATTTAGGGTATGTATACTCGAAATGCAAGTGTAGCAATAAACACAATTACTCTACTTGGATAATTTTGATTATTTGTCAGTTTCATTGAGACAGTAAACGTCTGTTGTTGATATCAATGTTGGCGCACATTACTTATGTGATGATTCCAAAATTTGTCGATCCCATTGCTGTGTTAAACAGTACAACATAACAGTAGTCGTGGCCGAGTGGTTAAGGCGATGGACTAGAAATCCATTGGGCTCTGCCCGCGCAGGTTCGAATCCTGCCGATTACGTTTTTTTAGGGTATGTATACTCGAAATGCAAGTGTAGCAATAAACACAATTATATAGCCTAATTTTGAATTATTTGTCAGTTTCATTGAGACAGTAAACGTCTGTTGTTGATATCAATGTTGGCGCACATTATTTATGATTCCAAAATTTGTCAATCCCATTGCGTGTTAAACAGTACTACATAACAGTAGTCGTGGCCGAGTGGTTAAGGCGATGGACTAGAAATCCATTGGGCTCTGCCCGCCCAGGTTCGAGTCCTTCCGATTACGTTTTTTTAGGGTATGTATACTCGAAATGCAAGTGTAGCAATAAACACAATTATATAGCCTAATTTTGAATTATTTGTCAGTTTCATTGAGACAGTAAACGTCTGTTGTTGATATCAATGTTGGCGCACATTACTTTGTCGATCCCATTCCTGTGTTAAACAGGACAACATAGCAGTAGTCGTGGCCGAGTGGTTAAGGCGATGGACTAGAAATCCATTGGGATCTGCCCGCGCAGGTTCGAATCCTGCCGACTACGTCTATTTAGGGTATGTATTCTCGAAATGCAAGTGTAGCAATAAACACAATTTCTCTACTTTGACTAATTTTGAATTATTTGAAAGTTTCATTGTTGATATCAATGTTGGCGCACATTATTTATGATTCCAAAATTTGTCGATCCCATTGCTGTGTTAAACAGTACAACATAACAGTAGTCGTGGCCCGAGTGGTTAATGCGATGGACTAGAAATCCATTGGGCTCTGCCCGCGCTGGTTCGAATCCTGCCGACTACGTCTATTTAGGGTATGTATACTCGAAATGCTAGTGTAGCAATAAACACAATTCCCTTTATATAACTAATTTAGAATTATTTGAAAGTGTCATTGAGACAGTATACATCTCTTGTTGATATCAATGTTGGCGCACATTACTTATGTGATTATTCCAAAATTTGTCGATCCCATTGTTGTGTAAAATAGTACAACATAGCAGTAGTCGTGGCCGAGTGGTTAAGGCGATGGACTAGAAATCCATTGGGCTCTGCCCGCGCAGTTTCGAATCCTGCTGACTACGTCTATTTAGGGTATGTATACTCGAAATGCAAGTGTAGCAATAAACACAATTTCTCTACTTGCACTAATTTTGAATTATTTGACAGTTTTATTGAGACAGTAAACGTCTATTGTTGATATCAATGTTGGCGTACATTACTTATGTGATGATTCCAAAATTTGTCGATCCCATTGCTGTGTTAAATAGTACAACATAGCAGTAGTCGTGGCCGAGTGGTTAAGGCGATGGACTAGAAATCCATTGAGCTCTGCCTGCGCAGGTTGGAATCCTGCTGACTACGTCTATTTAGGGTATGTATACTCAAAATGCAAGTGTGGCAATAAACACAATTTCTCTACTTGCACTAGTTTTGAATTATTTGAAAGTTTCTTTGAGACAGTAAACATCTATTGTTGATATCAATGTTGGCGCACATTACTTATGTGATGATTCAAAAATTTGTCGATCCCATTGCTGTGTTAAACAGTCCAACATAGCAGTAGTCGTGGCCGAGTGGTTAAGGCAATGGACTAGAAATCCATTGGGCTCTTCGCGCGCAGGTTCGAATCCTGCCGACTACGTCTATTTAGGGTATGTATACTCCAAATGCAAGTGTAGCAATACACACAATTCCCTTATATGGCCTAATTTTGAATTATTTGAAAGTTTCATTGAGACAGTAAACGTCTATTGTTGAAATCAATGTTGGCGCACATTATTTATGTAATGATTCCAAAATTTGTTGACCCCATTGCTGTGTTAAAGAGTACAACATAGCAGTAGTCGTGGCCGAGCGGTTAAGGCGATGGACTAGAAATCCATTGGGCTCTGCCCGCGCAGGTTCGAATCCTGCCGACTACGTCTATTTAGGGTATGTATACTCGAAATGCAAGTGTAGCAATAAACACAATTTCTTTACTTGGCCAAATTTTGAATTATTTGAAAGTTTCATTGTTGATATCAATGTTGGCGCACATTACTTATGTGATGATTCCAAAATTTGTCGATCCCATTGCTGTGTTAAACAGTACAACATAACAGTAGTCGTGGCCGAGTGGTTAAGGCGATGGACTTGAAATCCATTGGGCTCTGCCCGCGCAGATTCGAATCCTGCTGACCACGTCTATGTAGGGTATGTATATTCGAAATGCAAGTGTAGCAATAAACACAATTCCCTTATATAGCCTAATTGTGAATTATTTGATAGTTTCATTGAGACAGTAAACGTTGATATCAATGTTGGCGCACATTACTTATGTGATGATGATTATGTGATGATTCATTGCTGTGTTGAACAGTACAAGATAGCAGTAGTCGTGGCCGAGTGGTTAAGGCGATGGACTAGAAATCCATTGGGCTCTGCCCGCTCAGGTTCGAATCCTGTCGACTACGTCTATTTAGGGTATGTATACTCGAAATGCAAGTGTAGCAATAAACACAATTTCTCTACTTGGCCTAATTTTTAATTATTTGAAAGTTTCATTGTTGATATCAATGTTGGCGCACATTATTTATGTGATGATTCCAAAATTTGTCGATCCCATTGCTGTGTTAAACAGTACAACATAGCAGTAGTCGTGGCCGAGTGGTTAAGTCGATGGACTATAAATCCATTGGGCTCTTCCCGCGCAGGTTCGAATCCTGCCGACTACGTCTATTTATGGTATGTATACTCGAAATGCAAGTGTAGCAATAAACACAATTTTTCTACTTGGAATAATTTTGAATTATTTGTCAGTTTCATTGAGACAGTAAACGTCTGTTGTTGATATCAATGTTGGCGCACATTACTTATGTGATGCCTCCAAAATTTGTCGATCCCATTGCTGTGTTAAACAGTACAACAGAGCAGTAGTCGTGGCCGGGTGGTTATGGCGATGGACTAAAAATCCATTGGGCTCTGCCAACGCAGGATCGAATCCTGCTGACTACGTCTATTTAGGGTATGTATACTCGAAATGCAAGTGTAGCAAGAAACACAATTTCTCGACTTGGCCTTATTTTGAATTATTTGTCAGTTTCATTGAGACAGTAAACGTCTGTTGTTGATATCAATGTTGGCGCACATTACTTATGTGATGATTCCAAAATGTATCGATCCCATTGCTGTGTTAAACAGTACAACATAGCAGTAGTCGTGGCCCAGTGGTTAAGGCGATGGACTAGAAATCCATTGGGTTCTGCCCGCACAGGTTCGAATCCTGCCGACTACGTCTATTTAGGGTATGTATATTCGAAATGCAAGTGTAGCAATAAACACAATTCCCTTATATAGCCTAATTGTGAATTATTTGATAGTTTCATTGAGACAGTAAACGTTGATATCAATGTTGGCGCACATTACTTATGTGATGATGATTATGTGATGATTCATTGCTGTGTTGAACAGTACAACATAGCAGTAGTCGTGGCCGAGTGGTTAAGGCGATGGACTAGAAATCCATTGGGCTCTGCCCGCTCAGGTTCGAATCCTGTCGACTACGTCTATTTAGGGTATGTATACTCGAAATGCAAGTGTAGCAATAAACACCATTTCTCTACTTGGCCTAATTTTTAATTATTTGAAAGTTTCATTGTTGATATCAATGTTGGCGCACATTATTTATGTGATGATTCCAAAATTTGTCGATCCCATTGCTGTGTTAAACAGTACAACATAACAGTAGTCGTGGCCGAGTGGTTAAGGCGATGGACTTGAAATCCATTGGGCTCTGCCCGCGCAGATTCGAATCCTGCTGACCACGTCTATGTAGGGTATGTATATTCGAAATGCAAGTGTAGCAATAAACACAATTCCCTTATATAGCCTAATTGTGAATTATTTGATAGTTTCATTGAGACAGTAAACGTTGATATCAATGTTGGCGCACATTACTTATGTGATGATGATTATGTGATGATTCATTGCTGTGTTGAACAGTACAACATAGCAGTAGTCGTGGCCGAGTGGTTAAGGCGATGGACTAGAAATCCATTGGGCTCTGCCCGCTCAGGTTCGAATCCTGTCGACTACGTCTATTTAGGGTATTTATACTCGAAATGCAAGTGTAGCAATAAACACAATTTCTCTACTTGGCCTAATTTTTAATTATTTGAAAGTTTCATTGTTGATATCAATGTTGGCGCACATTATTTATGTGATGATTCCAAAATTTGTCGATCCCATTGCTGTGTTAAACAGTACAACATAGCAGTAGTCGTGGCCGAGTGGTTAAGTCGATGGACTATAAATCCATTGGGCTCTTCCCGCGCAGGTTCGAATCCTGCCGACTACGTCTATTTATTGTATGTATACTCGAAATGCAAGTGTAGCAATAAACACAATTTTTCTACTTGGAATAATTTTGAATTATTTGTCAGTTTCATTGAGACAGTAAACGTCTGTTGTTGATATCAATGTTGGCGCACATTACTTATGTGATGCCTCCAAAATTTGTCGATCCCATTGCTGTGTTAAACAGTACAACAGAGCAGTAGTCGTGGCCGGGTGGTTATGGCGATGGACTAAAAATCCATTAGGCTCTGCCAACGCAGGATCGAATCTGCTGACTACGTCTATTTAGGGTATGTATACTCGAAATGCAAGTGTAGCAAGAAACACAATTTCTCGACTTGGCTTTATTTTGAATTATTTGTCAGTTTCATTGAGACAGTAAACGTCTGTTGTTGATATCAATGTTGGCGCACATTACTTATGTGATGATTCCAAAATGTATCGATCCCATTGCTGTGTTAAACAGTACAACATAGCAGTAGTCGTGGCCCAGTGGTTAAGGCGATGGGCTAGAAATCCATTGGGTTCTGCCCGCACAGGTTCGAATCCTGCCGACTACGTCTATTTAGGGTATGTATACTCGAAATGCAAGTGTAGCAATAAACACAATTCCCTTATATGGCCTTATTTTGAATTATTTGAAAGTTTCATTGAGACAGTAAACGTCTGTTGTTGATATCAATGTTGGCGCACATTACTTATGTGATGATTCCAAAATTTGTCGATCCCATTGCTGTGTTAAACAGTACAGTGTTGATATCAATGTTGGCGCACATTACTTATGTGATGACTCAAAATTTGTCGATCCCATTGCTGTATTAAACAGTACAACATAACAGTAGTCGTGGCCGAGTGGTTAAGGCGATGGACTAGAAATCCATTGGGCTCTGCCCGCGCAGGTTCGAATCCTGCCGACTACGTCTATTTAGGGTATGTATACCCGAAATGCAAGTGTAGCAATCAACACAATTTCTCTGCTTGGCCTAATTTTGAATTATTTGAAAGTTTCACTGTTGATATCAATGTTGGCGCACATTATTTATGTGATGATTCAAAAATTTGTCGATCCCATTGCTGTGTTAAACAGTACAACATAGCAGTAGTCGTGGCCGAGTGGTTAAGGCGATGGACTAGAAATCCATTGTTCGAATCCTGCCGACTACGTCTATTTAGGGTATGTATACTCGAAATGCAAGTGTAGCAATAAACACAATTCCCTTATATAGCCAAATTTTGAATTATTCGAAAGTTTCTTTGAGACAGTAAACATCTATTGTTGATATCAATGTTGGCGCACATTACTTATGTGATGATTCAAAAATATGTCGATCCATGCTGTGTTAAACAGTACACATAGCAGTAGTCGTGGCCGAGTGGTTAAGGCGATGGACTAGAAATCCATTAGGCTCTGCCCGCGCAGGTTCGAATCCTGCCGACTACGTCTATTTAGGGTATGTATACTCGAAATGCAAGTGTAGCAATAAACACTATTCCCTTATATAGCCTAATTTTGAATTATTTGAAAGTTTCATTGAGACAGTAAACATCTATTGTTGATATCAATGTTGGCGCACATTACTTATGTGATGATTCAAAAATTTGTCGATCCCATTGCTGTGTTAAACAGTACAACATAGCAGTATTCGTGGCCGAGTGGTTAAGGCGATGGACTAGAAATCCATTGTTCGAATCCTGCCGACTACGTCTATTTAGGGTATGTATACTCGAAATGCAAGTGCAGCAATAAACACAATTCCCTTATATAGCCTAATTTTGAATTATTTGAAAGTTTCTTTGAGACAGTAAACATCTATTGTTGATATCAATGTTGGCGCACATTACTTATGTGATGATTCAAAAATTTGTCGATCCCGTTGCGTGTTAAACAGTACAACATAACAGTAGTCGTGGCCGAGTGGTTAAGGCGATGGACTAGAAATCCATTGGGCTCTGCCCGCGCAGGTTCGAATCCTGCCGATTACGTTTTTTTTAGGGTATGTATACTCGAAATGCAAGTGTAGCAATAAACACAATTATATAGCCTAATTTTGAATTATTTGTCAGTTTCATTGAGACAGTAAACGTCTGTTGTTGATATCAATGTTGGCGCACATTACTTATGTGATGATTCCAAAATTTGTCGATCCCATTGCTGTGTTAAACAGTACAACATAACAGTAGTCGTGGCCGAGTGGTTAAGGCGATGGACTAGAAATCCATTGGGCTCTGCCCGCGCAGGTTCGAATTCTGCCGACTACGTCAATTTAGGGTATGTATACTCGAAATGCAAGTGTAGCAATAAACACAATTTCTCTACTTGGCCTAATTTTGAATTATTTGAAAGTTTCATTGTTGATATCAATGTTGGCGCACATCATTTATGTGATGATTCCAAAATTTGTCGATCCCATTGCTGTGTTAAACAGTACAACATAGCAGTAGTCGTGGCCGAGTGGTTAAGGCGATGGACTAGAAATCCATTGGGCTCTGCCCGCGCAGGTTCGAATCCTGCCGACTACGTCTATTTAGGGTATGTATACTCGAAATGCAAGTGTAAACACATTTTCTCTACTTGGCCTAATTTTGAATTATTTGAAAGTTTCATTGTTGATATCAATGTTGGCGCACATTATTTATGATTCCAAAATTTGTCGATCCCATTGCGTGTTAAACAGTACAACATAACAGTAGTCGTGGCCGAGTGGTTAATGCGATGGACTAGAAATCCATTGGGCTCTGCCCGCGCAGGTTCGAATCCTGACGATTACGTTTTTTTAGGGTATGTATACACGAAATGCAAGTGTAGCAATAAACACAATTATATAGCCTAATTTTGAATTATTTGTCAGTTTCATTGAGACAGTAAACGTCTGTTGTTGATATCAATGTTGGCGCACATTACTTATGTGATGACTCCAAAATTTGTCGATCCCATTGCTGTGTTAAACAGTACAACAGAGCAGTAGTCGTCGCCGGGTGGTTATGGCGATGGACTAAAAATCCATTGGGCTCTGCCAACGCAGGTTCGAATCCTGCTGACTACGTCTATTTAGGGTATGTATACTCGAAATGCAAGTGTAGCAATAAACACAATTCCCTTATATAGCCTAATTTTTAATTATTTGAAAGTCTCATTGAGACAGTAAACATCTATTGTTGATATCAATGTTGGCGCACATTATTTATGATTCCAAAATTTGTCGATCCCATTGCTGTGTTAAACAGTACAACATAACAGTAGTCGTGGCCGAGTGGTTAAGGCGGTGGACTAGAAATCCATTGGGCTCTGCCCGCGCAGGTTCGAATCCTGCCGACTACGTCTATTTAGGGTATGTATACTCGAAATGCACGTGTAGCAATAAACACAATTCCCTTATATAGCCTAATTTTTAATTATTTGAAAGTCTCATTGAGACAGTAAACATCTATTGTTGATATCAATGTTGGCGCACATTACTGATGTGATGATTCCAAAATTTGTCGATCCCATTGCTGTGTTAAACAGTACAACATAACAGTAGTCGTGGCCGAGTGGTTAAGGCGATGGACTAGAAATCCATTGGGCTCTGCCCGCGCAGGTTCGAATTCTGCCGACTACGTCAATTTAGGGTATGTATACTCGAAATGCAAGTGTAGCAATAAACACAATTTCTCTACTTGGCCTAATTTTGAATTATTTGAAAGTTTCATTGTTGATATCAATGTTGGCGCACATCATTTATGTGATGATTCCAAAATTTGTCGATCCCATTGCTGTGTTAAACAGTACAACATAGCAGTAGTCGTGGCCGAGTGGTTAAGGCGATGGACTAGAAATCCATTGGGCTCTGCCCGCGCAGGTTCGAATCCTGCCGACTACGTCTATTTAGGGTATGTATACTCGAAATGCAAGTGTAAACACATTTTCTCTACTTGGCCTAATTTTGAATTATTTGAAAGTTTCATTGTTGATATCAATGTTGGCGCACATTATTTATGATTCCAAAATTTGTCGATCCCATTGCGTGTTAAACAGTACAACATAACAGTAGTCGTGGCCGAGTGGTTAAGGCGATGGGCTAGAAATCCATTGGGCTCTGCCCGCGCAGGTTCGAATCCTGCCGATTAGGTTTTTTTTAGGGTATGTATACTCGAAATGCAAGTGTAGCAATAAACACAATTATATAGCCTAATTTTGAATTATTTGTCAGTTTCATTGAGACAGTAAACGTCTGTTGTTGATATCAATGTTGGCGCACATTACTTATGTGATGACTCCAAAATTTGTCGATCCCATTGCTGTCTTAAACAGTACAACAGAGCAGTAGTCGTCGCCGGGTGGTTATGGCGATGGACTAAAAATCCATTGGGCTCTGCCAACGCAGGTTCGACTCCTGCTGACTACGTCTATTTAGGGTATGTATACTCGAAATGCAAGTGTAGCAATAAACACAATTTCTCGACTTGGCCTCATTTTGAATTATTTGTCAGTTTCATTGAGACAGTAAACGTCTGTTGTTGATATCAATGTTGGCGCACATTACTTATGTGATGATTCCAAAATTTGTCGATCCCATTGCTGTGTTAAACAGTACAACATAACAGTAGTCGTGGCCGAGTGGTTAAGGTGATGGACTAGAAATCCATTGGGCTCTGCCCGCGCAGGTTCGAATTCTGCCGACTACGTCAATTTAGGGTATGTATACTCGAAATGCAAGTGTAGCAATAAACACAATTTCTCGACTTGGCCTCATTTTGAATTATTTGTCAGTTTCATTGAGACAGTAAACGTCTGTTGTTGATATCAATGTTGGCGCACATTACTTATGTGATGATTCCAAAATTTGTCGATCCCATTGCTGTGTTAAACAGTACAACACAACAGTAGTCGTGGCCGAGTGGTTAAGGCGATGGACTAGAAATCCATTGGGCTCTGCCCGCGCATGTTCGAATCCTGCCGACTACGTCAATTTAGGGTATGTATACTCGAAATGCAAGTGTAGCAATAAACACAATTTCTCTACTTGGCCTAATTTTGAATTATTTGAAAGTTTCATTGTTGATATCAATGTTGGCGCACATCATTTATGTGATGATTCCAAAATTTGTCGATCCCATTGCTGTGTTAAACAGTACAACATAGCAGTAGTCGTGGACGAGTGGTTAAGGCGATGGACTAGAAATCCATTGGGCTCTGCCCGCGCAGGTTCGAATCCTGCCGACTACGTCTATTTAGGGTATGTATACTCGAAATGCAAGTGTAGCAATAAACACAATTCCCTTATATAGCCTAATTTTTAATTATTTGAAAGTCTCATTGAGACAGTAAACATCTATTGTTGATATCAATGTTGGCGCACATTACTTATGTGATGATTCCAAAATTTGTCGATCCCATTGCTGTGTTAAACAGTACAACATAGCAGTAGTCGTGGCCGAGTGGTTAAGGCGATGGACTAGAAATCCATTAGGCTCTGCCCGCGCAGTTTCGAATCCTGCCGACTACGTCTATTTAGGGTATGTATACTCGAAATGCAAGTGTAGCAATAAACACAATTTCTCTACTTGGCCTAATTTTGAATTATTTGAAAGTTTCATTGTTGATATCAATGTTGGCGCACATTATTTATGATTCCAAAATTTGTCGATGCCATTGCGTGTTAAACAGTACAACATAACAGTAGTCGTGGCCGATTGGTTAAGGCGATGGACTAGAAATCCATTGGGCTCTGCCCGCGCAGGTTCGAATCCTGCCGATTACGGTTTTTTAGGGTATGTATACTCGAAATGCAAGTGTAGCAATAAACACAATTATATAGCCTAATTTTGAATTATTTGTCAGTTTCATTAAGACAGTAAACGTCTGTTGTTGATATCAATGTTGGCGCACATTACTTTGTCGATCCCATTGCTGTGTTAAACAGGACAACATAGCAGTAGTCGTGGCCGAGTGGTTAAGGCGATGGACTAGAAATCCATTGGGCTCTGCCCGCGCAGGTTCGAATCCTGCCGACTACGTCTATTTAGGGTATGTATACTCGAAATGCAAGTGTAGCAATAAACACAATTTCTCTACTTTGACTAATTTTGAATTATTTGAAAGTTTCATTGTTGATATCAATGTTGGCGCGCATTATTTATGTGATGATTCCAAAATTTGTCGATCCCATTGCTGTGTTAAACAGTACAACATAACAGTAGTCGTGGCCGAGTGGTTAAGCGATGGACTAGAAATCCATTGGGCTCTGCCCGCGCAGTTCGAATCCTGCCGACTACGTCAAGTGTATCAATAACACAATTTCTCTACTTGGCCTAATTTTGAATTATTTGAAAGTTTCATTGTTGATATCAATGTTGGCGCACATTATTTATGAATCCCAAAATTTGTCGATGCCCATTGCGTGTTAAACAGTACAACATAACAGTAGTCGTGGCCGATTGGTTAAGGCGATGGACTAGAAATCCATTGGGCTCTGCCCGCGCAGTTTCGAATCCTGCCGATTACGTTTTTTTAGGGTATATATACTCGAAATGCAAGTGTAGCAATAAACACAATTATATAGCCTAATTTTGAATTATTTGTCAGTTTCATTGAGACAGTAAACGTCTGTTGTTGATATCAATGTTGGCGCACATTACTTTGTCGATCCCATTGCTGTGTTAAACAGGACAACATAGCAGTAGTCGTGGCCGAGTGGTTAAGGCGATGGACTAGAAATCCATTGGACTCTGCTCGCGCAGGTTCGAATCCTGCCGATTACGTCTATTTAGGGTATGTATACTCGAAATGCAAGTGTAGCAATAAACACAATTTCTCTACTTTGACTAATTTTGAATTATTTGAAAGTTTCATTGTTGATATCAATGTTGGCGCGCATTATTTATGTGATGATTCCAAAATTTGTCGTTCCCATTGCTGTGTTAAACAGTACAACATAACAGTAGTCGTGGCCGAGTGGTTAAGGCGATGGACTAGAAATCCATTGGGCTCTGCCCGTGTTGGTTCGAATCCTGCCAACTACGTCTATTTAGGGTATGTATACTCGAAATGCAAGTGTAGCAATAAACACAATTTCTCTACTTTGACTAATTTTGAATTATTTGACAGTTTCATTGTTGATATCAATGTTGGCGCACATTACTTATGTGATGACTCCAAAATGTGTCGATCCCATTGCTGTGTTAAACAGTACAACATAACAGTAGTCGTGGCCGAGTGGTTAAGGCGATGGACTAGAAATCCATTGGGCTCTGCCCGCGCAGGTTCGAATCCTGCCGACTACGTCAAGTGTAGCAATAAACACAATTTCTCTACTTGGCCTAATTTTGAATTATTTGAAAGTTTCATTGTTGATATCAATGTTGGCGCACATTATTTATGATTCCAAAATTTGTCGATGCCATTGCGTGTTAAACAGTACAACGTAACAGTAGTCGTGGCCGATTGGTTAAGGCGATGGACTAGAAATCCATTGGGCTCTGCCCGCGCAGGTTCGAATCCTGCCGATTACGTTTCTTTAGGGTATGTATACTCGAAATGCAAGTGTAGCAATAAACACAATTATATAGCCTAATTTTGAATTATTTGTCAGTTTCATTGAGACAGTTAACGTCTGTTGTTGATATCAATGTTGGCGCACATTACTTATGTGATGACTCCAAAATTTGTCGATCCCATTGCTGTGTTAAACAGTACAACAGAGCAGTAGTCGTGGCCGAGTGGTTAAGGCGATGGACTAGAAATCCATTGGGCTCTGCCCGCGCAGGTTCGAATCCTGCCGACTACGTCTATTTAGGGTATGTATACTCGAAGTACAAGTGTAGCAATAAACATAATTTCTCTACTTGGACTTATTTTGAATTATTTGTGAGTTTCATTGAGACAGTAAACGTCTGTTGTTGATATCAATGTTGGCGCACATTACTTTGTCGATCCCATTGCTGTGTTAAACAGGACAACATAGCAGTAGTCGTGGCCGAGTGGTTAAGGCGATGGACTAGAAATCCATTGGGCTCTGCCCGCGCAGTTTCGAATCCTGCCGACTACGTCTATTTAGGGTATGTATACTCGAAATGCAAGTGTAGCAATAAACACAATTTCTCTACTTGGACTAATTTTGAATTATTTGAAAGTTTCATTGTTGATATCAATGTTGGCGCACATTATTTATGTGATGATTCCAAATTTTGTCGATCCCATTGCTGTGTTAAACAGTACAACATAACAGTAGTCGTGGCCGAGTGGTTAAGGCGATGGACTAGAAATCCATTGGGCTCTGCCCGCGTAGTTTCGAATCCTGCCGACTACGTCTATTTAGGGTATGTATACTCGAAATGCAAGTGTAGCTAAAAAACACAATTTCTCTACTTGGCCTAATTTTGAATTATTTGACAGTTCCATTGTTGATATCAATGTTGGCGCACATTTCTTATGTGATGACTCCAAAATGTGTCGATCCCATTGCTGTGTTAAACAGTACAACATAACAGTAGTCGTGGCCGAGTGGTTAAGGCGATGGACTAGAAATCCATTGGGCTCTGCCCGCGCTGGTTCGAATCCTGCCGACTACGTCAATTTAGTGTATGTATACTCGAAATGCAAGTGTAGCAATAAACACAATTTCTCTACTTGGCCTAATTTTGAATTATTTGAAAGTTTCATTGTTGATATCAATGTTGGCGCACATTATTTATGATTCCAAAATTTGTCGATGCCATTGCGTGTTAAACAGTACAACATAACAGTAGTCGTGGCCGATTGGTTAAGGCGATGGACTAGAAATCCATTGGGCTCTGCCCGCGCAGGTTCGAATCCTGCCGATTACGTTTTTTTAGGGTATATATACTCGAAATGCAAGTGTAGCAATAAACACAATTATATAGCCTAATTTTGAATTATTTGTCAGTTTCATTGAGACACTAAACGTCTGTTGTTGATATCAATGTTGGCGCACATTACTTGTGTGATGATTCAAAAATTTGTCGATCCCATTGCGTGTTAAACAGTACAACATAACAGTAGTCGTGGCCGAGTGGTTAAGGCGATGGACTAGAAATCCATTGGGCTCTGCCCGCGCAGGTTCGAATCCTGCCGATTTCGTTTTTTTTAGGGTATGTATACTCGAAATGCAAGTGTAGCAATAAACACAATTATATAGCCTAATTTTGAATTATTTGTCAGTTTCATTGAGACAGTAAACGTCTGTTGTTGATATCAATGTTGGCGCACATTACTTATGTGATGACTCCAAAATTTGTCGATCCCATTGCTGTCTTAAACAGTACAACAGAGCAGTAGTCGTCGCCGGGTGGTTATGGCGATGGACTAAAAATCCATTGGGCTCTGCCAACGCAGGTTCGACTCCTGCTGACTACGTCTATTTAGGGTATGTATACTCGAAATGCAAGTGTAGCAATAAACACAATTTCTCGACTTGGCCTCATTTTGAATTATTTGTCAGTTTCATTGAGACAGTAAACGTCTGTTGTTGATATCAATGTTGGCGCACATTACTTATGTGATGATTCCAAAATTTGTCGATCCCATTGCTGTGTTAAACAGTACAACATAACAGTAGTCGTGGCCGCGTGGTTAAGGCGATGGACTAGAAATCCATTGGGCTCTGCCCGCGCAGGTTCGAATTCTGCCGACTACGTCAATTTAGGGTATGTATACTCGAAATGCAAGTGTAGCAATAAACACAATTTCTCTACTTGGCCTAATTTTGAATTATTTGGAAGTTTCATTGTTGATATCAATGTTGGCGCACATTACTTATGTGATGATTCCAAAATTTGTCGATCCCATTGCTGTGTTAAACATTAAAACATAGCAGTAGTCGTGGCCGAGTGGTTAAGGCGATGGACTAGAAATCCATTGGGCTCTGCCCGCGCAGGTTCGAATCCTGCCGACTACGTCTATTTAGGGTATGTATACTCGAAATGCAAGTGTAGCAATAAACACAATTTCTCGACTTGGCCTCATTTTGAATTATTTGTCAGTTTCATTGAGACAGTAAACGTCTGTTGTTGATATCAATGTTGGCGCACATTACTTATGTGATGATTCCAAAATTTGTCGATCCCATTGCTGTGTTAAACAGAACATCATAACAGTAGTCGTGGCCGAGTGGTTAAGGCGATGGACTAGAAATCCATTGGGCTCTGCCCGCGCAGGTTCGAATCCTGCCGACTACGTCTATTTAGGGTATGTATACTCGAAATGCAAGTGTAGCAATAAACACAATTCCCTTATATAGCCTAATTTTTAATTATTTGAAAGTCTCATTGAGACAGTAAACATCTATTGTTGATATCAATGTTGGCGCACATTATTTATGTGATGATTCAAAAATTTGTCGATCCCATTGCTGTGTTAAACAGTACAACATAGCAGTAGTCGTGGCCGAGTGGTTAAGGCGATGGACTAGAAATCCATTAGGCTCTGCCCGCGCAGGTTCGAATCCTGCCGACTACGTCTATTTAGGGTATGTATACTCGAAATGCAAATGTAGCAATAAACACTATTCCCTTATATAGCCTAATTTTGAATTATTTGAAAGTTTCATTGAGACAGTAAACATCTATTGTTGATATCAATGTTGGCGCACATTACTTATGTGATGATTCAAAAATTTGTCGATCCCATTGCTGTGTTAAACAGTACAACATAGCAGTATTCGTGGCCGAGTGGTTAAGGCGATGGACTAGAAATCCATTGTTCGAATCCTGCCGACTACGTCTATTTAGGGTATGTATACTCGAAATGCAAGTGCAGCAATAAACACAATTCCCTTATATAGCCTAATTTTGAATTATTTGAAAGTTTCTTTGAGACAGTAAACATCTATTGTTGATATCAATGTTGGCGCACATTACTTATGTGATGATTCAAAAATTTGTCGATCCCGTTTCGTGTTAAACAGTACAACATAACAGTAGTCGTGGCCGAGTGGTTAAGGCGATGGACTAGAAATCCATTGGGCTCTGCCCGCGTAGGTTCGAATCCTGCCGACTACGTCTATTTAGGGTATGTATACTCGAAATGCAAGTGTAGCTAAAAAAACACAATTTCTCTACTTGGCCTAATTTTGAATTATTTGAAAGTTTCATTGTTGATATCAATGTTGGCGCACATTATTTATGATTCCAAAATTTGTCGATGCCATTGCGTGTTAAACAGTACAACATAACAGTAGTCGTGGCCGATTGGTTAAGGCGATGGACTAGAAATCCATTGGGCTCGGCCAGCGCAGGTTCGAATCCTGCCGATTACGTTTTTTTAGGGTATGTATACTCGAAATGCAAGTGTAGCAATAAACACAATTATATAGCCTAATTTTGAATTATTTGTCAGTTTCATTGAGACAGTAAACGTCTGTTGTTGATATCAATGTTGGCGCACATTACTTATGTGATGACTCCAAAATTTGTCGATCCCATTGCTGTGTTAAACAGTACAACAGAGCAGTAGTCGTGGCCGAGTGGTTAAGGCTATGGACTAGAAATCCATTGGGCTCTGCCCGCGCATGTTCGAATCCTGCCGACTACGTCTATTTAGGGTATGTATACTCGAAATACAAGTGTAGCAATAAACACAATTTCTCTACTTGGACTTATTTTTAATTATTTGTCAGTTTCATTGAGACAGTAAACGTCTGTTGTTGATATCAATGTTGGCGCACATTACTTTGTCGATCCCATTGCTGTGTTAAACAGGACAACATAGCAGTAGTCGTGGCCGAGTGGTTAAGGCGATGGACTAGAAATGCATTGGGCTCTGCCCGCGCAGTTTCGAATCCTGCCGACTACGTCTATTTAGGGTATGTATACTCGAAATGCAAGTGTAGCAATAAACACAATTTCTCTACTTGGCCTCATTTTGAATTATTTGAAAGTTTCATTGTTGATATCAATGTTGGCGCACATTATTTATGATTCCAAAATTTGTCGATGCCATTGCGTGTTAAACAGTACAACATAACAGTAGTCGTGGCCGATTGGTTAAGGCGATGGACTAGAAATCCATTGGGCTCTGCCCGCGCAGGTTCGAATCCTGCCGATTACGTTTTTTTAGGGTATGTATACTCGAAATGCAAGTGTAGCAATAAACACAATTATATAGCCTAATTTTGAATTATTTGTCAGTTTCATTGAGACAGTAAACGTCTGTTGTTGATATCAATGTTGGCGCACATTACTTTGTCGATCCCATTGCTGTGTTAAACAGTACAACATAACAGTAGTCGTGGCCGAGTGGTTAAGGCGATGGACTAGAAATCCATTGGGCTCTGCCCGCGTAGGTTCGAATCCTGCCGACTACGTCTATTTAGGGTATGTATACTCGAAATGCAAGTGTAGCTAAAAAGCACAATTTCTCTACTTGGCCTAATTTTGAATTATTTGACAGTTCCATTGTTGATATCAATGTTGGCGCACATTACTTATGTGATGACTCCAAAATGTGTCGATCCCATTGCTGTGTTAAACAGTACAACATAACAGTAGTCGTGGCCGAGTGGTTAAGGCGATAGACTAGAAATCCATTGGGCTCTGCCCGCGCAGGTTCGAATCCTGCCGATTACGTTTTTTTAGGGTATGTATACTCGAAATGCAAGTGTAGCAATAAACACAATTATATAGCCTAATTTTGAATTATTTGTCAGTTTCATTGAGACAGTAAACGTCTGTTGTTGATATCAATGTTGGCGCACATTACTTATGTGATGACTCCAAAATTTGTCGATCCCATTGCTGTGTTAAACAGTACAACAGAGCAGTAGTCGTGGCCGAGTGGTTAAGGCGATGGACTAGAAATCCATTGGGCTCTGCCCGCGCAGGTTCGAATCCTGCCGACTACGTCTATTTAGGGTATGTATACTCGAAGTACAAGTGTAGCAATAAACACAATTCCCTTATATAGCCTAATTTTGAATTATTTGTGAGTTTCATTGAGACAGTAAACGTCTGTTGTTGATATCAATGTTGGCGCACATTACTTATGTGATGATGATTATGTGATGATTCATTGCTGTGTTGAACAGTACAACATAGCAGTAGTCGTGGCCGAGTGGTTAAGGCGATGGACTAGAAATCCATTGGGCTCTGCCCGCTCAGGTTCGAATCCTGTCGACTACGTCTATTTAGGGTATTTATACTCGAAATGCAAGTGTAGCAATAAACACAATTTCTCTACTTGGACTAATTTTTAATTATTTGAAAGTTTCATTGTTGATATCAATGTTGGCGCACATTATTTATGTGATGATTCCAAAATTTGTCGATCCCATTGCTGTGTTAAACAGTACAACATAGCAGTAGTCGTGGCCGAGTGGTTAAGTCGATGGACTATAAATCCATTGGGCTCTTCCCGCGCAGGTTCGAATCCTGCCGACTACGTCTATTTATGGTATGTATACTCGAAATGCAAGTGTAGCAATAAACACAATTTTTCTACTTGGAATAATTTTGAATTATTTGTCAGTTTCATTGAGACAGTAAACGTCTGTTGTTGATATCAATGTTGGCGCACATTACTTATGTGATGCCTCCAAAATTTGTCGATCCCATTGCTGTGTTAAACAGTACAACAGAGCAGTAGTCGTGGCCGGGTGGTTATGGCGATGGACTAAAAATCCATTGGGCTCTGCCAACGCAGGATCGAATCCTGCTGACTACGTCTATTTAGGGTATGTATACTCGAAATGCAAGTGTAGCAAGAAACACAATTTCTCGACTTGGCCTTATTTTGAATTATTTGTCAGTTTCATTGAGACAGTAAACGTCTGTTGTTGATATCAATGTTGGCGCACATTACTTATGTGATGATTCCAAAATGTATCGATCCCATTGCTGTGTTAAACAGTACAACATAGCAGTAGTCGTGGCCCAGTAGTTAAGGCGATGGACTAGAAATCCATTGGGTTCTGCCCGCACAGGTTCGAATCCTGCCGACTACGTCTATTTAGGGTATGTATATTCGAAATGCAAGTGTAGCAATAAAAACAATTCCTTTATATAGCCTAATTGTGAATTATTTGATAGTTTCATTGAGACAGTAAACGTTGATATCAATGTTGGCGCACATTACTTATGTGATGATGATTATGTGATGATTCATTGCTGTGTTGAACAGTACAACATAGCAGTAGTCGTGGCCGAGTGGTTAAGGCGATGGACTAGAAATCCATTGGGCTCTGCCCGCTCAGGTTCGAATCCTGTCGACTACGTCTATTTAGGGTATGTATACTCGAAATGCAAGTGTAGCAATAAACACCATTTCTCTACTTGGCCTAATTTTTAATTATTTGAAAGTTTCATTGTTGATATCAATGTTGGCACACATTATTTATGTGATGATTCCAAAATTTGTCGATCCCATTGCTGTGTTAAACAGTACAACATAGCAGTAGTCGTGGCCGAGTGGTTAAGTCGATGGACTATAAATCCATTGGGCTCTTCCCGCGCAGGTTCGAATCCTGCCGACTACGTCTATTTATGGTATGTATACTCGAAATGCAAGTGTAGCAATAAACACAATTTTTCTACTTGGAATAATTTTGAATTATTTGTCAGTTTCATTGAGACAGTAAACATCTATTGTTGATATCAATGTTGGCGCACATTACTTATGTGATGCCTCCAAAATTTGTCGATCCCATTGCTGTGTTAAACAGTACAACAGAGCAGTAGTCGTGGCCGGGTGGTTATGGCGATGGACTAAAAATCCATTAGGCTCTGCCAACGCAGGATCGAATCCTGCTGACTACGTCTATTTAGGGTATGTATACTCGAAATGCAAGTGTAGCAAGAAACACAATTTCTCGACTTGGCCTTATTTTGAATTATTTGTCAGTTTCATTGAGACAGTAAACGTCTGTTGTTGATATCAATGTTGGCGCACATTACTTATGTGATGATTCCAAAATGTATCGATCCCATTGCTGTGTTAAACAGTACAACATAGCAGTAGTCGTGGCCCAGTGGTTAAGGCGATGGGCTAGAAATCCATTGGGTTCTGCCCGCACAGGTTCGAATCCTGCCGACTACGTCTATTTAGGGTATGTATACTCGAAATGCAAGTGTAGCAATAAACACAATTCCCTTATATGGCCTTATTTTGAATTATTTGAAAGTTTCATTGAGACAGTAAACGTCTGTTGTTGATATCAATGTTGGCGCACATTACTTATGTGATGATTCCAAAATTTGTCGATCCCATTGCTGTGTTAAACAGTACAGTGTTGATATCAATGTTGGCGCACATTACTTATGTGATGACTCAAAATTTGTCGATCCCATTGCTGTATTAAACAGTACAACATAACAGTAGTCGTGGCCGAGTGGTTAAGGCGATGGACTAGAAATCCATTGGGCTCTGCCCGCGCAGGTTCGAATCCTGCCGACTACGTCTATTTAGGGTATGTACACCCGAAATGCAAGTGTAGCAATCAACACAATTTCTCTACTTGGCCTAATTTTGAATTATTTGAAAGTTTCACTGTTGATATCAATGTTGGCGCACATTATTTATGTGATGATTCCAAAATGTGTCGATCCCATTGCTGTGTTAAACAGTACAACATAGCAGTATTTGTGGCCGAGTGGTTAATGCGATGGACTATAAATCCATTGGGCTTTGCCCGCGCAGGTTCGAATACTGCCGACTACGTCTATTTAGGGTATGTATACTCGAAATGCAAGTGTAGCAATAAACCCAATTCCCTTATATAGCCTAATTTTGAATTATTTGAAAGTCTCATTGAGACAGTAAACATCTAGTGTTGATATCAATGTTGGCGCACATTACTTATGTGATGATTCAAAAATTTGTTGATCCCATTGCTGTGTTAAACAGTACAACATAACAGTAGTCGTGGCCGAGTGGTTAAGGCGATGGACTAGAAATATATTGGGCTCTGCCCGCGCAGGTTCGAATCCTGTCGACTACGTCTATTTAGGGTATGTATACTCGAAATGCAAGTGTAGCAATAAACACCATTTCTCTACTTGGCCTAATTTTTAATTATTTGAAAGTTTCATTGTTGATATCAATGTTGGCGCACATTATTTATGTGATGATTCCAAAATTTGTCGATCCCATTGCTGTGTTAAACAGTACAACATAACAGTAGTCGTGGCCGAGTGGTTAAGGCGATGGACTTGAAATCCATTGGGCTCTGCCCGCGCAGATTCGAATCCTGCTGACCACGTCTATGTAGGGTATGTATATTCGAAATGCAAGTGTAGCAATAAACACAATTCCCTTATATAGCCTAATTGTGAATTATTTGATAGTTTCATTGAGACAGTAAACGTTGATATCAATGTTGGCGCACATTACTTATGTGATGATGATTATGTGATGATTCATTGCTGTGTTGAACAGTACAACATAGCAGTAGTCGTGGCCGAGTGGTTAAGGCGATGGACTAGAAATCCATTGGGCTCTGCCCGCTCAGTTTCGAATCCTGTCGACTACGTCTATTTAGGGTATTTATACTCGAAATGCAAGTGTAGCAATAAACACAATTTCTCTACTTGGCCTAATTTTTAATTATTTGAAAGTTTCATTGTTGATATCAATGTTGGCGCACATTATTTATGTGATGATTCCAAAATTTGTCGATCCCATTGCTGTGTTAAACAGTACAACATAGCAGTAGTCGTGGCCGAGTGGTTAAGTCGATGGACTATAAATCCATTGGGCTCTTCCCGCGCAGGTTCGAATCCTGCCGACTACGTCTATTTATTGTATGTATACTCGAAATGCAAGTGTAGCAATAAACACAATTTTTCTACTTGGAATAATTTTGAATTATTTGTCAGTTTCATTGAGACAGTAAACGTCTGTTGTTGATATCAATGTTGGCGCACATTACTTATGTGATGCCTCCAAAATTTGTCGATCCCATTGCTGTGTTAAACAGTACAACAGAGCAGTAGTCGTGGCCGGGTGGTTATGGCGATGGACTAAAAATCCATTGGGCTCTGCCAACGCAGGATCGAATCCTGCTGACTACGTCTATTTAGGGTATGTATACTCGAAATGCAAGTGTAGCAAGAAACACAATTTCTCGACTTGGCCTTATTTTGAATTATTTGTCAGTTTCATTGAGACAGTAAACGTCTGTTGTTGATATCAATGTTGGCGCACATTACTTATGTGATGATTCCAAAATGTATCGATCCCATTGCTGTGTTAAACAGTACAACATAGCAGTAGTCGTGGCCCAGTAGTTAAGGCGATGGACTAGAAATCCATTGGGTTCTGCCCGCACAGGTTCGAATCCTGCCGACTACGTCTATTTAGGGTATGTATATTCGAAATGCAAGTGTAGCAATAAAAACAATTCCCTTATATAGCCTAATTGTGAATTATTTGATAGTTTCATTGAGACAGTAAACGTTGATATCAATGTTGGCGCACATTACTTATGTGATGATGATTATGTGATGATTCATTGCTGTGTTGAACAGTACAACATAGCAGTAGTCGTGGCCGAGTGGTTAAGGCGATGGACTAGAAATCCATTGGGCTCTGCCCGCTCAGGTTCGAATCCTGTCGACTACGTCTATTTAGGGTATGTATACTCGAAATGCAAGTGTAGCAATAAACACCATTTCTCTACTTGGCCTAATTTTTAATTATTTGAAAGTTTCATTGTTGATATCAATGTTGGCGCACATTATTTATGTGATGATTCCAAAATTTGTCGATCCCATTGCTGTGTTAAACAGTACAACATAGCAGTAGTCGTGGCCGAGTGGTTAGGTCGATGGACTATAAATCCATTGGGCTCTTCCCGCGCAGGTTCGAATCCTGCCGACTACGTCTATTTATGGTATGTATACTCGAAATGCAAGTGTAGCAATAAACACAATTTTTCTACTTGGAATAATTTTGAATTATTTGTCAGTTTCATGGAGACAGTAAACATCTATTGTTGATATCAATGTTGGCGCACATTACTTATGTGATGCCTCCAAAATTTGTCGATCCCATTGCTGTGTTAAACAGTACTACAGAGCAGTAGTCGTGGCCGGGTGGTTATGGCGATGGACTAAAAATCCATTAGGCTCTGCCAACGCAGGATCGAATCCTGCTGACTACGTCTATTTAGGGTATGTATACTCGAAATGCAAGTGTAGCAAGAAACACAATTTCTCGACTTGGCCTTATTTTGAATTATTTGTCAGTTTCATTGAGACAGTAAACGTCTGTTGTTGATATCAATGTTGGCGCACATTACTTATGTGATGATTCCAAAATGTATCGATCCCATTGCTGTGTTAAACAGTACAACATAGCAGTAGTCGTGGCCCAGTGGTTAAGGCGATGGGCTAGAAATCCATTGGGTTCTGCCCGCACAGGTTCGAATCCTGCCGACTACGTCTATTTAGGGTATGTATACTCGAAATGCAAGTGTAGCAATAAACACAATTCCCTTATATGGCCTTATTTTGAATTATTTGAAAGTTTCATTGAGACAGTAAACGTCTGTTGTTGATATCAATGTTGGCGCACATTACTTATGTGATGATTCCAAAATTTGTCGATCCCATTGCTGTGTTAAACAGTACAGTGTTGATATCAATGTTGGCGCACATTACTTATGTGATGACTCAAAATTTGTCGATCCCATTGCTGTATTAAACAGTACAACATAACAGTAGTCGTGGCCGAGTGGTTAAGGCGATGGACTAGAAATCCATTGGGCTCTGCCCGCGCAGGTTCGAATCCTGCCGACTACGTCTATTTAGGGTATGTACACCCGAAATGCAAGTGTAGCAATCAACACAATTTCTCTACTTGGCCTAATTTTGAATTATTTGAAAGTTTCACTGTTGATATCAATGTTGGCGCACATTATTTATGTGATGATTCCAAAATGTGTCGATCCCATTGCTGTGTTAAACAGTACAACATAGCAGTATTTGTGGCCGAGTGGTTAATGCGATGGACTATAAATCCATTGGGCTTTGCCCGCGCAGGTTCGAATACTGCCGACTACGTCTATTTAGGGTATGTATACTCGAAATGCAAGTGTTGCAATAAACCCAATTCCCTTATATAGCCTAATTTTGAATTATTTGAAAGTCTCATTGAGACAGTAAACATCTATTGTTGATATCAATGTTGGCGCACATTACTTATGTGATGATTCAAAAATTTGTTGATCCCATTGCTGTGTTAAACAGTACAACATAGCAGTATCGTGGCCCGAGTGGTTTACGCGATGGACTAGAAATATATTGGGCTCTGCCCGCGCAGGTTCGAATCCTGCGACTATGTCTATTTTGGGTATGTATACTCGAAATGCAAGTGTAGCAATAAACACAATTTTTCGACATGGACAAATTTTGAATTATTTGTCAGTTTCATTGAGACAGTAAACGTCTGTTGTTGATATCAATGTTGGCGCACATTACTTATGTGATGATTCCAAAATTTGTCGATCCCATTGCTGTGTTAAACAGTACAACATTGCAGTAGTTGTGGCCGAGTGGTTAAGGCGATGGACTAGAAATCCATTGGGCTCTGCCCGCGCAGGTTCGCATCCTGCAGACTAGGTCTATTTAGGGTATGTATACTCGAAATGCAAGTGTAGCAATAAACACAATTTCTCTACCTGGACTAATTTTGAATTATTTGAAAGTTTCATTGCTGATATCAATGTTGGCGCACATTATTTATGTGATGATTCCAAAATTTGTCGATCCCATTGCTGTGTTAAACAGGTCAACATAGCAGTAGTCGTGGCCGAGTGGTTAAGGCGATGGACTAGAAATCCATTGGGCTCTGCCCGCGCAGGTTCGAATCCTGCCGACTACGTCTATTTTGGGTATGTATACTCGAAATGCAAGTGTAGCAATAAACACAATTCCCTTATATAGACTAATTTTGAATTATTTGAAAGTTTCATTGAGACAGTAAACATCTATTGTTGATATCAATATTGGCGCACATTACTTATGTGATGATTCCAAAATTTGTCGATCCCATTGCTGTGTTAAACAGTACAACATAGCAGTAGTCGTGGCCGAGTGGTTAATGCGATGGACTAGAAATCCATTGGGCTCTGCCCGCGCAGGTTCGAATCCTGCCGACTACGTCTATTTAGGGTATGTATGTATACTCGAAATGCAAGTGTAGCAATAAACACAATTTCTCTACTTGGACTAATTTTGAATTATTTGTCAGTTTCATTGAGACAGTAAACGTCTGATGTTGATATCAATGTTGGCGCACATTTCTTATGTGATGATTCCAAAATTTGTCGATCCCATTGCTGTGTTAAACAGTACATCATAGCAGTAGTCGTGGCCCGAGTGGTTAAAGCGATGGACTAGAAATCCATTGGGCTCTTCCCGCGCAGGTTCGCATCCTGCAGACTACGTCTATTTAGGGTATGTATACTCGAAATGCAAGTGTAGCAATAAACACAATTTCTCTACTTGGACTAATTTTGAATTATTTGTCAGTTTCATTGAGACAATAAACGTCTGTTGTTGATATCAATGTTGGCGCACATTACTTATGTGATGATTCCAAAATTTGTCGATCCCATTGCTGTGTTAAACAGTACAACATAGCAGTAGTCGTGGCCGAGTGGTTAAGGCGATGGACTAGAAATCCATTGGGCTCTGCCCGCGCAGGTTCGAATCCTGCCGACTACGTCTATTTTGGGTATGTATACTCGAAATGCAAGTGTAGCAATAAACACAATTTCTCTACTTGGACTAATTTTGAATTATTTGAAAGTTTCATTGCTGATATCAATGTTGGCGCACATTATTTATGTGATGATTCCAAAATTTGTCGATCCCATTGCTGTGTTAAACAGTACATCATAGCAGTAGTCGTGGCCGAGTGGTTAAGGCGATGGACTAGAAATCCATTGGGCTCTGCCCAAGCAGGTTCGCATCCTGCCGACTACGTCTATTTAGGGTATGTATACTGGAATTGCAAGTGTAGCAATAAACACAATTTCTCTATTTGGACTAATTTTGAATTATTTGTCAGTTTCATTGAGACAGTAAACGTCTGTTGTTGATATCAATGTTGGCGCACATTTCTTATGTGATGATTCCAAAATTTGTCGATCCCATTGCTGTGTTAAACAGTACATCATTGCAGTAGTCGTGGCCGAGTGGTTAAGGCGATGGACTAGAAATCCATTGGGCTCTGCCCAAGCAGGTTCGCATCCTGCCGACTACGTCTATTTAGGGTATGTATACTGGAATTGCAAGTGTAGCAATAAACACAATTTCTCTACTTTGACTAATTTTGAATTATTTGAAAGTTTCATTGAGACAGTAAACGTCTATTGTTGATATCAATGTTGGCGCACATTACTTATGTGATGATTCCAAAATTTGTCGATCCCATTGCTGTGTTAAACAGTACATCATAGCAGTAGTCGTGGCCGAGTGGTTAAGGCGATGGACTAGAAATCCATTGGGCTCCGCCCGCGCAGGTTCGAATCCTGCCGACTACGTCTATTTAGGGTATGTATACTCGAAATGCAAGTGTAACAATAAACACAATTCCCTTATATAGCCTAATTTTGAATTATTTGAAAGTGTCATTGAGACAGTAAACATTTGTTGTTGATATCAATGTTGGCACACATTACTTATGTCATGATTCCAAAATTTGTCGATCCCATTGCTGTGTTAAACAGTACAACATAGCAGTAGTCGTGGCCGAGTGGTTAAGGCGATGGACTAGAAATCCATTGGGCTCTGCCCGCGCTGGTTCGAATCCTGCCGACTACGTCTATTTAGGGTATGTATGTATACTCGAAATGCAAGTGTAGCAATAAACACAATTTCTCTACTTGGACTAATTTTGAATTATTTGTCAGTTTCATTGAGACAGTAAACGTCTGATGTTGATATCAATGTTGGCGCACATTTCTTATGTGATGATTCCAAAATTTGTCGATCCCATTGCTGTGTTAAACAGTACATCATAGCAGTAGTCGTGGCCGAGTGGTTAAGGCGATGGACTAGAAATCCATTGGGCTCTGCCCGCCCAGGGTCGAATCCTGCCGACTACGTCTATTTAGGGTATGTATACTCGTAATGCAAGTGTAGCAATAAACACAATTCCCTTATATAGCCTAATTTTGAATTATTTGAAAGTTTCATTCAGACAGTAAACGTCTAATATTGATGTCAATGTTGGCGCACATTACTTATGCGATGATTCCAAAATTTGTCGATCCCATTGCTGTGTTAAACAGTACAACTTAGCAGTAGTCGTGGCGGATGGACTAGAAATCCATTGGGCTCTGCCAGCGCAGGTTCGAATAATGTCGACTACGTCCTGTAAGCTCGAAATGCAAGTGTAGCAATAAACACAATTTATCTACTTGGACTAATTTTGAATTATTTGACAGTTTCATTGAGACAGTAACCGTCTAATATTGATGTCAATGTTGGCGCACATTACTTACGTGATCATTGCAAAATTTTGCGATCCCATTGCTGTGTTAAACAGTACAACATAGCAGTAGTCGTGGCCGAATAGTTAAGGCGATGGACTAGAAATCCATTGGACTCTGCCCGCGCAGTTTCGAATCCTGCCGACTACGTCTATTTAGGGTAAGTTTACTCGAAATGCATGTGTAGCAATAAACACAATTCCCTTATATAGCCTAATTTTGAATTATTTGAAAGTTTCATTGAGTCAGTAAACGTCTATTGTTGATATCAATGTTGGCGCACATTACTTATGTGATGATTCCAAAATGTATCGATCCCATTGCTGTGTTAAACAGTACAACATAGCAGTAGTCGTGGCAGAGTGGTTAAGGCGATGGACTAGAAATCCATTGGGCTCTGCCCGCGCAGGTTTGAATCCTGCCGACTATGTCTATTTAGGGTATGTATACTCGTAATGCAAGTGTAGCATTAAACACAATTCCCTTATATAGTCTAATTTTGAATTATTTGAAAGTTTCATTGAGACAGTAAACGTCTATTGTTCATATCAATGTTGGCCCACATTACTTATGTGATGATTCCAAAATTCGTCGATCCCATTGCAGTGTTGAACAGGACAACATAGCAGTAGTCGTGGCCGAGTGGTTAAGGCGATGGACTAGAAAGCCATTGGGCTCTGCCCGCGCAGGTTCGAATCCTGCTGACTACGTATATTTAGGGTATGTTTACTCGAAATGCAAGTGTAGCAATAAACACAATTTCTCTACTTGGCCTAATATTGAATTATTTGAAAGTTTCATTCAGACAGTAAACGTCTATTGTTGATATCAATGTTGGCGCACATTACTTATGTGATGATTCCAAAATTTGTCGATCCCATTGCTGTGTTAAACATTACAACATAGCAGTAGTCGTGGCCGAGTGGTTAAGGCGATGGACTAGAAAGCCATTGGGCTCTGCCCGCGCAGGTTCGAATCCTGCTGACTACGTCTATTTAGGGTATGTATACTCGTAATGCAAGTGTAGCATTAAACACAATTTCTCGACTTGGCCTCATTTTGAATTATTTGAAAGTTTCATTGAGACAGTAAACATCTATTGTTGATATCAATGTTGGCGCACATTACTTATGTGATGACTCCAAAATTTTTTGATCCCATTGCTGTGTTAAACAGTACAGCATAGCAGTAGTCGTGGCCGAGTGGTTAAGGCGATGGACTAGAAATCCATTGGGCTCTGCCCGTGCAGGTTCGAATCCTGCCGACTACGTCTATTTAGGGTAAGTATACTCGAAATGCAAGTGTAGCAATAAACACAATTCCCTTATATAGCCTATTTTGGAATTATTTGAAAGTTTCATTAAGACAGTAAACATCTATTGTTGATATCAATGTTGGCGCACATTACTTATGTGATGACTCCAAATTTGTCGATCCCATTGCTGTGTTAAACAGTACAGCAGAGCAGTAGTCGTGGCCGAGTGGTTAAGGCGATGGACTAGAAATCCATTGGGCTCTGCCCGCGCAGGTTCGAATCCTGCCGACTACGTCTATTTATGGTATGTATACTCGAAATGCAAGTGTAGCATTAATCACAATTCCCTTATATGGCCTTATTTTGAATTATTTGAAAGTTTCATTGAGACAGTAAACGTCTGTTGTTGATGCCAATGTTGGCGCACATTACTTATGTGGTGATTCCAAAATTTGTCGATCCCATTGCTGTGTTAAACAGTGCAGTGTTGATATCAATGTTGGCGCACATTACTTATGTGATGATTCCAAAATTTGTTGATCCCATTGCTGTGTTAAACAGTACAACATAGCAGTAGTCGTGGCCGAATGGTTAAGGCGATGGACTAGAAATCCATTGGGCTCTGCCCGTGCAGGTTCGAATCCTACCGACTACGAGTATTTAGGGTATGTATACTCGAAATGCAAGTGTAGCAATAAACACAATTCCCTTATATAGCCTAATTTTGAATTATTTGACAGTTTCATTGAGACATTAAACGTCTGTTGTTGATATCAATGTTGGCGCACATTACTTATGTGATGACTCCAAAATTTGTCGATCCCATTGCTGTGTTAAACAGTACAACATAGCAGTAGTCGTGGCCGGGTGGTTATGGCGATGGACTGAAAATCCATTGGGCTCTGCCAACGCAGGTTCGAATCCTGCTGACTACGTCTATTTAGGGTATGTATACTCGAAATGCAAGTGTAGCAATAAACACAATTTCTCGACTTGGCCTAATTTTGAATTATTTGAAAGTTTCATTGAGACAGTAAACATCTATTGTTGATATCAATGTTGGCGCACATTACTTATGTGATGACTCCAACACTTTTTGATCCCATTGCTGTGTTAAACAGTACAACACAGCAGTAGTCGTGGCCGAGTGGTTAAGGCGATGGACTAGAAATCCATTGGGCTATGCTCGCGCACTTTCGAATCCTGCCGACTACGAGTATTTAGGGTATGTATACTCGAAATGCAAGTGTAGCAATAAACACAATTTCTCTACTTGGCATAATTTTGAATTATTTGAAAGTTTCATTGAGACAGTAAATGTCTATTGTTGATATGTTTGCGCACATTACTTATGTGATGATTCCAAAATTTGTCGATCCCATTGCTGTGTTAAACAGTACAACATAGCAGTAGTCGTGGGCGAGTGGTTAAGGCGATGGACTAGAAAGCCATTGGGCTCTGCCCGTGCAGGTTCAAATCCTGCTGACTACGTCTATTTAGGGTTTGTATACTCGAAGTGCAAGTGTAGCAATAAACACAATTCCCTTATATAGCCTAATTTTGAATTATTTGACAGTATCATTAAGACAGTAAACGTCTATTGTTGATATCAATGTTGGCGCACATTACTTATGTGATGATTCCAAAATTCGTCGATCCCATTGCAGTGTTGAACAGGACAACATAGCAGTAGTCGTGGCCGAGTGGTTAAGGCGATGGACTAGAAATCCATTGGGCTCTGCCCGCTCATGTTCGAATCCTGCCGACTACGTCTATTTAGGGTATGTATACTCGTAATGTAAGTGTAGCAATAAACACATTTCCCTTATATAGCCTAATTTTGAATTATTTGACAGTATCATTAAGACAGTAAACGTCTATTGTTGATATCAATGTTGGCGCACATTACTTATGTGATGATTCCAAAATTCGTCGATCCCATTGCAGTGTTGAACAGGACAAAATAGCAGTAGTCGTGGCCGAGTGGTTAAGGCGATGCACTAGAAATCCATTGGGCTCTGCCCGTGCATGTTCGAATCCTGCAGACTACGAGTATTTAGGGTATGTATACTCGAAATGCAAGTGTTGCAATAAACACAATTCCCTTATATACTAATTTTGAATTATTTGACAGTATCATTGAGACAGTAAACGTCTATTGTTGATGTCAATGTTGGCGCACATTACTAATGTGATGATTCCAAAATTTGTCGATCCCATTACAGTGTTGAACAGGACAACATAGCAGTAGTCGTGGCCGAGTGGTTAAGGCGATGGACTAGAAATCCATTGGGCTCTGCCCGCTCATGTTCGAATCCTGCCGACTACGTCTATTTAGGGTATGTATACTCGTAATGTAAGTGTAGCAATAAACACATTTCCCTTATATAGCCTAATTTTGAATTATTTGACAGTATCATTAAGACAGTAAACGTCTATTGTTGATATCAATGTTGGCGCACATTACTTATGTGATGATTCCAAAATTCGTCGATCCCATTGCAGTGTTGAACAGGACAAAATAGCAGTAGTCGTGGCCGAGTGGTTAAGGCGATGGACTAGAAATCCGTTGGGCTCTGCCCGTGCATGTTCGAATCCTGCAGACTACGAGTATTTAGGGTATGTATACTCGAAATGCAAGTGTAGCAATAAACACAATTCCCTTACATACTAATTTTGAATTATTTGACAGTATCATTGAGACAGTAAACGTCTATTGTTGATGTCAATGTTGGCGCACATTACTAATGTGATGATTCCAAAATTTGTCGATCCCATTGCAGTGTTGAACAGGACAACATAGCAGTAGTCGTGGCCGAGTGGTTAAGCGATGGACTAGAAATCCATTGGGCTCTGCCCGCTCATGTTCGAATCCTGCCGACTACGTCTATTTAGGGTATGTATACTCGTAATGTAAGTGTAGCAATAAACACATTTCCCTTATATAGCCTAATTTTGAATTATTTGACAGTATCATTAAGACAGTAAACGTCTATTGTTGATATCAATGTTGGCGCACATTACTTATGTGATGATTCCAAAATTCGTCGATCCCATTGCAGTGTTGAACAGGACAAAATAGCAGTAGTCGTGGCCGAGTGGTTAAGGCGATGGACTAGAAATCCATTGGGCTCTGCCCGTGCAGGTTCGAATCCTACCGACTACGAGTATTTAGGGTATGTATACTCGTAATGCAAGTGTAGCAATAAACACAATTCCCTTATATAGCCTAATTTTGAATAATTTGAAAGTTTCATTGAGACAGTAAATGTCTATTGTTGATATGTTTGCGCACATTACTTACGTGATGATTCCAAAATTTGTCGATCCCATTGCTGTGTTAAACAGTACAACATAGCAGTAGTCGTGGGCGAGTGGTTAAGGCGATGGACTAGAAAGCCATTGGGCTCTGCCCGTGCAGGTTAAAATCCTGCTGACTACGTCTATTTAGGGTGTGTATACTCGAAATGCAAGTGTAGCAATAAACACAATTCCCTTATATAGCCTAATTTTGAATTATTTGACAGTATCATTAAGACAGTAAACGTCTATTGTTGATATCAATGTTGGCGCACATTACTTATGTGATGATTCCAAAATTCGTCGATCCCATTGCAGTGTTGAACAGGACAACATAGCAGTAGTCGTGGCCGAGTGGTTAAGGCGATGGACTAGAAAGCCATTGGGCTCTGCCCGCGCAGGTTCGAATCCTGCAGACTACGAGTATTTAGGGTATGTATACTCGAAATGCAAGTGTAGCAATAAACACAATTCCCTTATATACTAATTTTGAATTATTTGACAGTATCATTGAGACAGTAAACGTCTATTGTTGATGTCAATGTTGGCGCACATTACTAATGTGATGATTCCAAAATTTGTCGATCCCATTGCAGTGTTGAACAGGACAACATAGCAGTAGTCGTGGCCGAGTGGTTAAGGCGATGGACTAGAAATCCATTGGGCTTTGCCCGCTCATGTTCGAATCCTGCCGACTACGTCTATTTAGGGTATGTATACTCGTAATGTAAGTGTAGCAATAAACACATTTCCCTTATATAGCCTAATTTTGAATTATTTGACAGTATCATTAAGACAGTAAACGTCTATTGTTGATATCAATGTTGGCGCACATTACTTATGTGATGATTCCAAAATTCGTCAATCCCATTGCAGTGTTGAACAGGACAAAATAGCAGTAGTCGTGGCCGAGTGGTTAAGGCGATGGACTAGAAATCAATTGGGCTCTGCCCGTGCAGGTTCGAATCCTACCGACTACGAGTATTTAGGGTATGTATACTCGAAATGCAAGTGTAGCAATAAACACAATTTCTTTACTTGGCCTAATTTTGAATTATTTGAAAGTTTTATTGAGACAGTAAACGTCTATTGTTGATGTCAATGTTGGCGCACATTACTTATGTGATGATTCCAAAATTTGTCGATCCCATTGCTGTGTTAAACAGTACAACATAGCAGTAGTTGTGGCCGAGTGGTTAAGGCGATGGACTAGAAATCCATTCGCAGGTTCGAATCCTGCTGACTACGTCTATTTAGGTTATGTATACTCGAAATGCAAGTGTAGCAATAAACACAAGTTCTCTACTTGGCCTTATTTTGAATTATTTGAAAGTTTCATTGTTGATATCAATGTTGGCGCACATTATTTATGTGATGATTCCAAAATTTGTCGATCCCATTGCTGTGTTAAACAGTACAACACAGCAGTAGTCGTGGCCGAGTGGTTAAGGCGATGGACTAGAAATCCATTGGGCTCAGCCCGTGCAGGTTCGAATCCTGCCGACTACGAGTATTTAGGGTATGTATACTCGAAATGCAAGTGTAGCAATAAACACAATTTCTCTTCTTGGCATAATTTTGAATTATTTGAAAGTTTCATTGAGACAGTAAATGTCTATGGTTGATATGTTTGCGCACATTACTTATGTAATGATTCCAAAATTCGTCGATCCCATTGCAGTGTTGAACAGGACAACATAGCAGTAGTCGTGGCCGAGTGTTTAAGGCGATGGACTAGAAATCCATTGGGCTCTGCCCGCTCATGTTCGGATCCTGCCGACTACGTCTATTTAGGGTATGTATACTCGTAATGTAAGTGTAGCAATAAACACATTTCCCTTATATAGCCTAATTTTGAATTATTTGACAGTATCATTAAGACAGTAAACGTCTATTGTTGATATCAATGTTGGCGCACATTACTTATGTGATGATTCAAAAATTCGTCGATCCCATTGCAGTGTTGAACAGGACAACATAGCAGTAGTCGTGGCCGAGTGGTTAAGGCGATGGACTAGAAATTCATTCGCAGGTTCGAATCCTGCTGACTACGTCTATTTAGGTTATGTATACTCGAAATGCAAGTGTAGCAATAAACACAAGTTCTCTACTTGGCCTAATTTTGAATTATTTGAAAGTTTCATTGTTGATATCAATGTTGGCGCACATTATTTTTGTGATGATTCCAAAATTTGTCGATCCCATTGCTGTGTTAAACAGTACAACATAGCAGTAGTCGTGGCCGAGTGGTTAAGGCGATGGACGAGAAAGCCATTGGGCTCAGCCCGCGCAGGTTCGAATCCTGCTGACTACGTCTATTTAGGGTATGTATACTCGAAATGCAAGTGTAGCAATAAACACAATTCCCTTATATAGCCTAATTTTGAATTATTTGACAGTATCATTAAGACAGTAAACGTCTATTGTTTATATCAATGTTGGCGCACATTACTTATGTGATGATTCAAAAATGTGTCGATCCCATTGCTGTGTTAAACAGTACAACACAGCAGTAGTCGTGGCCGAGTGGTTAAGGCGATGGACTAGAAATCCATTGGGCTATGCTCGCGCAGTTTCGAATCCTGCCGACTACGAGTATTTAGGGTATGTATACTCGAAATGCAAGTGTAGCAATAAACACAATTTCTCTACTTGGCATAATTTTGAATTATTTGAAAGTTTCATTGAGACAGTAAATGTCTATTGTTGATATGTTTGCGCACATTACTTATGTGATGATTCCAAAATTTGTCGATCCCATTGCTGTGTTAAACAGTACAACATAGCAGTAGTCGTGGGCGAGTGGTTAAGGCGATGGACTAGAAAGCCATTGGGCTCTGCCCGTGCAGGTTCAAATCCTGCTGACTACGTCTATTTAGGGTTTGTATACTCGAAGTGCAAGTGTAGCAATAAACACAATTCCCTTATATAGCCTAATTTTGAATTATTTGACAGTATCATTAAGACAGTAAACGTCTATTGTTGATATCAATGTTGGCGCACATTACTTATGTGATGATTCCAAAATTCGTCGATCCCATTGCAGTGTTGAACAGGACAACATAGCAGTAGTCGTGGCCGAGTGGTTAAGGCGATGGACTAGAAATCCATTGGGCTCTGCCCGCTCATGTTCGAATCCTGCCGACTACGTCTATTTAGGGTATGTATACTCGTAATGTAAGTGTAGCAATAAACACATTTCCCTTATATAGCCTAATTTTGAATTATTTGACAGTATCATTAAGACAGTAAACGTCTATTGTTGATATCAATGTTGGCGCACATTACTTATGTGATGATTCCAAAATTCGTCGATCCTATTGCAGTGTTGAACAGGACAAAATAGCAGTAGTCGTGGCCGAGTGGTTAAGGCGATGGACTAGAAATCCATTGGGCTCTGCCCGTGCATGTTCGAATCCTGCAGACTACGAGTATTTAGGGTATGTATACTCGAAATGCAAGTGTAGCAATAAACACAATTCCCTTACATACTAATTTTGAATTATTTGACAGTATCATTGAGACAGTAAACGTCTATTGTTGATGTCAATGTTGGCGCACATTACTAATGTGATGATTCCAAAATTTGTCGATCCCATTGCAGTGTTGAACAGGACAACATAGCAGTAGTCGTGGCCGAGTGGTTAAGGCGATGGACTAGAAATCCATTGGGCTCTGCCCGCTCATGTTCGAATCCTGCCGACTACGTCTATTTAGGGTATGTATACTCGTAATGTAAGTGTAGCAATAAAGACATTTCCCTTATATAGCCTAATTTTGAATTATTTGACAGTATCATTAAGACAGTAAACGTCTATTGTTGATATCAATGTTGGCGCACATTACTTATGTGATGATTCCAAAATTCGTCGATCCTATTGCAGTGTTGAACAGGACAAAATAGCAGTAGTCGTGGCCGAGTGGTTAAGGCGATGGACTAGAAATCCATTGGGCTCTGCCCGTGCATGTTCGAATCCTACCGACTACGAGTATTTAGGGTATGTATACTCGTAATGCAAGTGTAGCAATAAACACAATTCCCTTATATAGCCTAATTTTGAATAATTTGAAAGTTTCATTGAGACAGTAAATGTCTATTGTTGATATGTTTGCGCACATTACTTACGTGATGATTCCAAAATTTGTCGATCCCATTGCTGTGTTAAACAGTACAACATAGCAGTAGTCGTGGGCGAGGGGTTAAGGCGATGGACTAGAAAGCCATTGGGCTCTGCCCGTGCAGGTTAAAATCCTGCTGACTACGTCTATTTAGGGTGTGTATACTCGAAATGCAAGTGTAGCAATAAACACAATTCCCTTATATAGCCTAATTTTGAATTATTTGACAGTATCATTAAGACAGTAAACGTCTATTGTTGATATCAATGTTGGCGCACATTACTTATGTGATGATTCCAAAATTCGTCGATCCCATTGCAGTGTTGAACAGGACAACATAGCAGTAGTCGTGGCCGAGTGGTTAAGGCGATGGACTAGAAAGCCATTGGGCTCTGCCCGCGCAGGTTCGAATCCTGCTGACTACGAGTATTTAGGGTATGTATACTCGAAATGCAAGTGTAGCAATAAACACAATTCCCTTATATACTAATTTTGAATTATTTGACAGTATCATTGAGACAGTAAACGTCTATTGTTGATGTCAATGTTGGCGCACATTACTAATGTGATGATTCCAAAATTTGTCGATCCCATTGCAGTGTTGAACAGGACAACATAGCAGTAGTCGTGGCCGAGTGGTTAAGGCGATGGACTAGAAATCCATTGGGCTTTGCCCGCTCATGTTCGAATCCTGCCGACTACGTCTATTTAGGGTATGTATACTCGTAATGTAAGTGTAGCAATAAACACATTTCCCTTATATAGCCTAATTTTGAATTATTTGACAGTATCATTAAGACAGTAAACGTCTATTGTTGATATCAATGTTGGCGCACATTACTTATGTGATGATTCCAAAATTCGTCAATCCCATTGCAGTGTTGAACAGGACAAAATAGCAGTAGTCGTGGCCGAGTGGTTAAGGCGATGGACTAGAAATCAATTGGGCTCTGCCCGTGCAGGTTCGAATCCTACCGACTACGAGTATTTAGGGTATGTATACTCGAAATGCAAGTGTAGCAATAAACACAATTCCCTTATATAGCCTAATTTTGAATTATTTGACAGTTTCATTGAGACATTAAACGTCTGTTGTTGATATCAATGTTGGCGCACATTACTTATGTGATGACTCCAAAATTTGTCGATCCCATTGCTGTGTTAAACAGTACAACATAGCAGTAGTCGTGGCCGAATGGTTAAGGCGATGGACTAGAAATCCATTGGACTCTGCCCGCGCAGGTTCGAATCCTGACGACTACGTCTATTTAGGGTATGTATACTCGAAATGCAAGTGTAGCAATAAACACAATTTCTTTACTTGGCCTAATTTTGAATTATTTGAAAGTTTTATTGAGACAGTAAACGTCTATTGTTGATGTCAATGTTGGCGCACATTACTTATGTGATGATTCCAAAATTTGTCGATCCCATTGCTGTGTTAAACAGTACAACATAGCAGTAGTCGTGGCCGAGTGGTTAAGGCGATGGACTAGAAATCCATTCGCAGGTTCGAATCCTGCCGACTACGAGTATTTAGGGTATGTATACTCGAAATGCAAGTGTAGCAATAAACACAATTCCCTTATATAGCCTAATTTTGAATTATTTGACAGTATCATTAAGACAGTAAACGTCTATTGTTTATATCAGTGTTGGCGCACATTACTTATGTGATGATTCAAAAATGTGCCGATCCCATTGCTGTGTTAAACAGTACAACACAGCAGTAGTCGTGGCCGAGTGGTTAAGGCGATGGACTAGAAATCCATTGGGCTATGCCCGCGCAGTTTCGAATCCTGCCGACTACGAGTATTTAGGGTATGTATACTCGAAATGCAAGTGTAGCAATAAACACAATTTCTCTACTTGGCATAATTTTGAATTATTTGAAAGTTTCATTGAGACAGTAAATGTCTATTGTTGATATGTTTGCGCACATTACTTATGCGATGATTCGAAAATTTGTCGATCCCATTGCTGTGTTAAACAGTACAACATAGCAGTAGTCGTGGGCGAGTGGTTAAGGCGATGGACTAGAAAGCCATTGGGCTCTGCCCGTGCAGGTTCAAATCCTGCTGACTACGTCTATTTAGGGTATGTATACTCGAAATGCAAGTGTAGCAATAAACACAATTCCCTTATATAGCCTAATTTTGAATTATTTGACAGTATCATTAAGACAGTAAACGTCTATTGTTGATATCAATGTTGGCGCACATTACTTATGTGATGATTCCAAAATTCGTCGATCCCATTGCAGTGTTGAACAGGACAACATAGCAGTAGTCGTGGCCGAGTGGTTAAGGCGATGGACTAGAAATCCATTGGGCTCTGCCCGCTCATGTTCGAATCCTGCCGACTACGTCTATTTAGGGTATGTATACTCGTAATGTAAGTGTAGCAATAAACACATTTTCCTTATATAGCCTAATTTTGAATTATTTGACTGTATCATTAAGACAGTAAACGTCTATTGTTGATATCAATGTTGGCGCACATTACTTATGTGATGATTCCAAAATTCGTCGATCCCATTGCAGTGTTGAACAGGACAAAATAGCAGTAGTCGTGGCCGAGTGGTTAAGGCGATGGACTAGTAATCCATTGGGCTCTGCCCGTGCATGTTCGAATCCTGCAGACTACGAGTATTTAGGGTATGTATACTCGAAATGCAAGTGTAGCAATAAACACAATTCCCTTATATACTAATTTTGAATTATTTGACAGTATCATTGAGACAGTAAACGTCTATTGTTGATGTCAATGTTGGCGCACATTACTAATGTGATGATTCCAAAATTTGTCGATCCCATTGCAGTGTTGAACAGGACAACATAGCAGTAGTCGTGGCCGAGTGGTTAAGGCGATGGACTAGAAATCCATTGGGCTCTGCCCGCTCATGTTCGAATCCTGCCGACTACGTCTATTTAGGGTATGTATACTCGTAATGTAAGTGTAGCAATAAACACATTTCCCTTATATAGCCTAATTTTGAATTATTTGACAGTATCATTAAGACAGTAAACGTCTATTGTTGATATCAATGTTGGCGCACATTACTTATGTGATGACTCCAAAATTTGTCGATCCCATTGCTGTGTTAAACAGTACAACATAGCAGTAGTCGTGGCCGAATGGTTAAGGCGATGGACTAGAAATCCATTGGACTCTGCCCGCGCAGGTTCGAATCCTGACGACTACGTCTATTTAGGGTATGTATACTCGAAATGCAAGTGTAGCAATAAACACAATTTCTTTACTTGGCCTAATTTTGAATTATTTGAAAGTTTTATTGAGACAGTAAACGTCTATTGTTGATGTCAATGTTGGCGCACATTACTTATGTGATGATTCCAAAATTTGTCGATCCCATTGCTGTGTTAAACAGTACAACATAGCAGTAGTTGTGGCCGAGTGGTTAAGGCGATGGACTAGAAATCCATTCGCAGGTTCGAATCCTGCTGACTACGTCTATTTAGGTTATGTATACTCGAAATGCAAGTGTAGCAATAAACACAAGTTCTCTACTTGGCCTAATTTTGAATTATTTGAAAGTTTCATTGTTGATATCACTGTTGGCGCACATTATTTATGTGATGATTCCAAAATTTGTCGATCCCATTGCTGTGTTAAACAGTACAACACAGCAGTAGTCGTGGCCGAGTGGTTAAGGCGATGGACTAGAAATCCATTGGGCTCAGCCCGTGCAGGTTCGAATCCTGCCGACTACGAGTATTTAGGGTATGTATACTCGAAATGCAAGTGTAGCAATAAACACAATTTCTCTTCTTGGCATAATTTTGAATTATTTGAAAGTTTCATTGAGACAGTAAATGTCTATGGTTGATATGTTTGCGCACATTACTTATGTAATGATTCCAAAATTCGTCGATCCCATTGCAGTGTTGAACAGGACAACATAGCAGTAGTCGTGGCCGAGTGTTTAAGGCGATGGACTAGAAATCCATTGGGCTCTGCCCGCTCATGTTCGGATCCTGCCGACTACGTCTATTTAGGGTATGTATACTCGTAATGTAAGTGTAGCAATAAACACATTTCCCTTATATAGCCTAATTTTGAATTATTTGACAGTATCATTAAGACAGTAAACGTCTATTGTTGATATCAATGTTGGCGCACATTACTTATGTGATGATTCAAAAATTCGTCGATCCCATTGCAGTGTTGAACAGGACAACATAGCAGTAGTCGTGGCCGAGTGGTTAAGGCGATGGACTAGAAATCCATTCGCAGGTTCGAATCCTGCTGACTACGTCTATTTAGGTTATGTATACTCGAAATGCAAGTGTAGCAATAAACACAAGTTCTCTACTTGGCCTAATTTTGAATTATTTGAAAGTTTCATTGTTGATATCAATGTTGGCGCACATTATTTATGTGATGATTCCAAAATTTGTCGATCCCATTGCTGTGTTAAACAGTACAACATAGCAGTAGTCGTGGCCGAGTGGTTAAGGCGATGGACGAGAAAGCCATTGGGCTCAGCCCGCGCAGGTTCGAATCCTGACGACTACGTCTATTTAGGGTATGTTTACTGGAAATGCAAGTGTAGCAATAAACACAATATCTTTACTTGGCCTAATTTTGAATTATTTGAAAGTTTTATTGAGACAGTAAACGTCTATTGTTGATGTCAATGTTGGCGCACATTACTTATGTGATGATTCCAAAATTTGTCGATCCCATTGCTGTGTTAAACAGTACAACATAGCAGTAGTTGTGGCCGAGTGGTTAAGGCGATGGACTAGAAATCCATTCGCAGGTTCGAATCCTGCTGACTACGTCTATTTAGGTTATGTATACTCGAAATGCAAGTGTAGCAATAAACACAAGTTCTCTACTTGGCCTAATTTTGAATTATTTGAAAGTTTCATTGTTGATATCAATGTTGGCGCACATTATTTATGTGATGATTCCAAAATTTGTCGATCCCATTGCTGTGTTAAACAGTACAACATAGCAGTAGTCGTGGCCGAGTGGTTAAGGCGATGGACGAGAAAGCCATTGGGCTCAGCCCGCGCAGGTTCGAATCCTGCTGACTACGTCTATTTAGGGTATGTATACTCGAAATGCAAGTGTAGCAATAAACACAATTCCCTTATATAGCCTAATTTTGAATTATTTGACAGTATCATTAAGACAGTAAACGTCTATTGTTTATATCAATGTTGGCGCACATTACTTATGTGATGATTCAAAAATGTGTCGATCCCATTGCTGTGTTAAACAGTACAACACAGCAGTAGTCGTGGCCGAGTGGTTAAGGCGATGGACTAGAAATCCATTGGGCTATGCCCGCGCAGTTTCGAATCCTGCCGACTACGAGTATTTAGGGTATGTATACTCGAAATGCAAGTGTAGCAATAAACACAATTTCTCTACTTGGCATAATTTTGAATTATTTGAAAGTTTCATTGAGACAGTAAATGTCTATTGTTGATATGTTTGCGCACATTACTTATGTGATGATTCCAAAATTTGTCGATCCCATTGCTGTGTTAAACAGTACAACATAGCAGTAGTCGTGGGCGAGTGGTTAAGGCGATGGACTAGAAAGCCATTGGGCTCTGCCCGTGCAGGTTCAAATCCTGCTGACTACGTCTATTTAGGGTATGTATACTCGAAATGCAAGTGTAGCAATAAACACAATTCCCTTATATACTAATTTTGAATTATTTGACAGTATCATTGAGACAGTAAACGTCTATTGTTGATGTCAATGTTGGCGCACATTACTAATGTGATGATTCCAAAATTTGTCGATCCCATTGCAGTGTTGAACAGGACAACATAGCAGTAGTCGTGGCCGAGTGGTTAAGGCGATGGACTAGAAATCCATTGGGCTCTGCCCGCTCATGTTCGAATCCTGCCGACTACGTCTATTTAGGGTATGTATACTCGTAATGTAAGTGTAGCAATAAACACATTTCCCTTATATAGCCTAATTTTGAATTATTTGACAGTATCATTAAGACAGTAAACGTCTATTGTTGATATCAATGTTGGCGCACATTACTTATGTGATGATTCCAAAATTCGTCGATCCTATTGCAGTGTTGAACAGGACAAAATAGCAGTAGTCGTGGCCGAGTGGTTAAGGCGATGGACTAGAAATCCATTGGGCTCTGCCCGTGCATGTTCGAATCCTGCAGACTACGAGTATTTAGGGTATGTATACTCGAAATGCAAGTGTAGCAATAAACACAATTCCCTTATATACTAATTTTGAATTATTTGACAGTATCATTGAGACAGTAAACGTCTATTGTTGATGTCAATGTTGGCGCACATTACTAATGTGATGATTCCAAAATTTGTCGATCCCATTGCAGTGTTGAACAGGACAACATAGCAGTAGTCGTGGCCGAGTGGTTAAGGCGATGGACTAGAAATCCATTGGGCTCTGCCCGCTCATGTTCGAATCCTGCCGACTACGTCTATTTAGGGTATGTATACTCGTAATGTAAGTGTAGCAATAAACACATTTCCCTTATATAGCCTAATTTTGAATTATTTGACAGTATCATTAAGACAGTAAACGTCTATTGTTGATATCAATGTTGGCGCACATTACTTATGTGATGATTCCAAAATTCGTCAATCCCATTGCAGTGTTGAACAGGACAAAATAGCAGTAGTCGTGGCCGAGTGGTTAAGGCGATGGACTAGAAATCAATTGGGCTCTGCCCGTGCAGGTTCGAATCCTACCGACTACGAGTATTTAGGGTATGTATACTCGAAATGCAAGTGTAGCAATAAACACAATTCCCTTATATAGCCTAATTTTGAATTATTTGACAGTTTCATTGAGACATTAAACGTCTGTTGTTGATATCAATGTTGGCGCACATTACTTATGTGATGACTCCAAAATTTGTCGATCCCATTGCTGTGTTAAACAGTACAACATAGCAGTAGTCGTGGCCGAATGGTTAAGGCGATGGACTAGAAATCCATTGGACTCTGCCCGCGCAGGTTCGAATCCTGACGACTACGTCTATTTAGGGTATGTATACTCGAAATGCAAGTGTAGCAATAAACACAATTTCTTTACTTGGCCTAATTTTGAATTATTTGAAAGTTTTATTGAGACAGTAAACGTCTATTGTTGATGTCAATGTTGGCGCACATTACTTATGTGATGATTCCAAAATTTGTCGATCCCATTGCTGTGTTAAACAGTACAACATAGCAGTAGTTGTGGCCGAGTGGTTAAGGCGATGGACTAGAAATCCATTCGCAGGTTCGAATCCTGCTGACTACGTCTATTTAGGTTATGTATACTCGAAATGCAAGTGTAGCAATAAACACAAGTTCTCTACTTGGCCTAATTTTGAATTATTTGTAAGTTTCATTGTTGATATCAATGTTGGCGCACATTATTTATGTGATGATTCCAAAATTTGTCGATCCCATTGCTGTGTTAAACAGTACAACACAGCAGTAGTCGTGGCCGAGTGGTTAAGGCGATGGACTAGAAATCCATTGGGCTCAGCCCGTGCAGGTTCGAATCCTGCCGACTACGAGTATTTAGGGTATGTATACTCGAAATGCAGTGTAGCAATAAACACAATTTTTCTACTGGGCTAATTTGAATTATTTGTCAGTTTCATTGAGACATTAAACGTCTGTTGTTGATATCAATGTTGGCACACATTACTTATGTGATGATTCCAAAATTTGTTGATCCCATTGCTGTGTTAAACAGTACAGCAGAGCAGTAGTCGTGGCCGAGTGGTTAAGGCGATGGACTAGAAATCCATTGGGCTCTGCCCGCGCAGGTTCGAATCCTGCCGACTACGTCTATTTTTGGTATGTATACTCGAAATGCAAGTGTAGCATTAAACACAATTCCCTTATATGGCCTTATTTTGAATTATTTGAAAGTTTCATTGAGACAGTAAACGTCTGTTGTTGATATCAATGTTGGCGCACATTACTTATGTGGTGATTCCAAAATTTGTCGATCCCATTGCTGAGTTAAACAGTACAGTGTTGATATCAATGTTGGCGCACATTACTTATGTGATGATTCCAAAAATTTGTTGATCCCATTGCTGTGTTAAACAGTACAGCAGAGCAGTAGTCGTGGCCGAGTGGTTAAGGCGATGGACTAGAAATCCATTGGACTCTGCCAGCGCAGGTTCGAATCCTGACGACTACGTCTATTTAGGGTATGTATACTCGAAATGCAAGTGTAGCAATAAACACAATTTCTTTACTTGGCCTAATTTTGAATTATTTGAAAGTTTTATTGAGACAGTAAACGTCTATTGTTGATGTCAATGTTGGCGCACATTACTTATGTGATGATTCCAAAATTTGTCGATCCCATTGCTGTGTTAAACAGTACAACATAGTAGTAGTTGTGGCCGAGTGGTTAAGGCGATGGACTAGAAATCCATTCGCAGGTTCGAATCCTGCTGACTACGTCTATTTAGGTTATGTATACTCGAAATGCAAGTGTAGCAATAAACACAAGTTCTCTACTTGGCCTAATTTTGAATTATTTGAAAGTTTCATTGTTGATATCAATGTTGGCGCACATTATTTATGTGATGATTCCAAAATTTGTCGATCCCATTGCTGTGTTAAACAGTACAACATAGCAGTAGTCGTGGCCGAGCGGTTAAGGCGATGGACGAGAAAGCCATTGGGCTCAGCCCGCGCAGGTTCGAATCCTGCTGACTACGTCTATTTAGGGTATGTATACTCGAAATGCAAGTGTAGCAATAAACACAATTCCCTTATATAGCCTAATTTTGAATTATTTGACAGTATCATTAAGACAGTAAACGTCTATTGTTTATATCAATGTTGGCGCACATTACTTATGTGATGATTCAAAAATTTGTCGATCCCATTGCTGTGTTAAACAGCACAACACAGCAGTAGTCGTGGCCGAGTGGTTAAGGCGATGGACTAGAAATCCATTCGCAGGTTCGAATCCTGCTGACTACGTCTATTTAGGTTATGTATACTCGAAATGCAAGTGTAGCAATAACACAATTCCCTTATATAGCTAATTTTGAATTATTTGAAAGTTTCATTGAGACAGTAAACGTCTGTTGTGATATCAATGTTGGCGCACATTACTTATTGTGATGATTCCAAAATTTGTCGATCCCATTGTTGTGTAAAATAGTACAACATAGTCGTAGTCGTGGCTGGGTGGTTAAGGCGATGTACTAGAAATCCATTTGGGCTCTGCCCGCGCTGGATCGAATACTGCCGACTACGTCTGTTTAGGTATGTATACTCGAAATGCAAGTGTAGCAATAAACACAATTCCCTTATATGGCCTAATTTTGAATTATTTGAAAGTTTCATTGAGACAGTAAACGTCTGTTGTTGATATCAATGTTGGTGCACATTACTTATGTGATGATTCCAAAATTTGTCGATCCCATTGCTGTGTTAAACAGTACAACATAACAGTAGTCGTGGCCGAGTGGTTAAGGCGATGGACTAGAAATCCATTGGGCTCTGCCCGCGCAGGTTCGAATCCTGCCGACTACGTCTATTTAGGGTATGCATATTCGAAATGCAAGTGTAGCAATAAACACAATTTCTCTACTTTGACTAATTTTGAATTATTTGAAAGTTTCATTGAGACAGTAAACGTCTATTGTTGATATCAATGTTGGCGCACATTACTTATGTGATGATTCCAAAATTTGTCGATCCCATTGCTGTGTTAAACAGTACATCATAGCAGTAGTCGTGGCCGAGTGGTTAAGGCGATGGACTAGAAATCCGTTGGGCTCCGCCCGCGCAGGTTCGAATCCTGTCGACTACGTCTATTTAGGGTATGTATACTCGAAATGCAAGTGTAGCAATAAACACAATACCCTTATATAGCCTAATTTTGAATTATTTGAAAGTGTCATTGAGACAGTAAACATTTGTTGTTGATATCAATGTTGGCACACATTACTTATGTCATGATTCCAAAATTTGTCGATCCCATTGCTGTGTTAAACAGTACAACATAGCAGTAGTCGTGGCCGAGTGGTTAAGGCGATGGACTAGAAATCCATTGGACTCTGCCCGCGCAGGTTCGAATCCTGCCGACTATGTCTATTTTGGGTATGTATACTCGAAATGCAAGTGTAGCAATAAACACAATTTTTCGACATGGACAAATTTTGAATTATTTGTCAGTTTCATTGAGACAGTAAACGTCTGTTGTTGATATCAATGTTGGCGCACATTACTTATGTGATGATTCCAAAATTTGTCGATCCCATTGCTGTGTTAAACAGTACAACATTGCAGTAGTTGTGGCCGAGTGGTTAAGGCGATGGACTAGAAATCCATTGGGCTCTGCCCGCGCAGGTTCGCATCCTGCAGACTAGGTCTATTTAGGGTATGTATACTCGAAATGCAAGTGTAGCAATAAACACAATTTCTCTACTTGGACTAATTTTGAATTATTTGTCAGTTTCATTGAGACAGTAAACGTCTGTTGTTGATATCAATGTTGGCGCACATTACTTATGTGATGATTCCAAAATATGTCGATCCCATTGCTGTGTTAAACAGTACAACATAGCAGTAGTCGTGGCCGAGTGGTTAAGGCGATGGACTAGAAATCCATTGGGCTCTGCCCGCGCAGGTTCGAATCCTGCCGACTAAGTCTATTTAGGGTATGTATACTCGAAATGCAAGTGTAGCAATAAACACAATTTCTCTACTTGGACTAATTTTGAATTATTTGAAAGTTTCATTGCTGATATCAATGTTGGCGCACATTATTTATGTGATGATTCCAAAATTTGTCGATCCCATTGCTGTGTTAAACAGGTCAACATAGCAGTAGTCGTGGCCGAGTGGTTTG
>NW_003124123.1:0-17501 GCF_000003605.2 Saccoglossus kowalevskii
CCAGTTGGACATTTGAACTAAAAGCAGACTAAACATTAAGTGTGTGTAAGTTTGAGTGCAACTAATTATATGGTCCAGGCATGGCACGAGGAACATGTGAGACAAATGTGTGAAACAAAAATCTCATTTGTGTGAGTTGGTTCTACATTCCCATCTGTGTCAGTTGGCAATGTATTTTCATCTGTGTGAGTTGACAGTATATTCTCATCTGTGTGAGTTGGCAATACATTCTCATCTGTGTGAGTTGACAGTATATTCTCATCTGTGTGAGTTGGCAATACATTCTCATCTGTGTGAGGTGACAGTATATTCTCATCTGTGTGAGTTGGCAATGTATTCTCATCTGTGTGAGTTGCAATACATTCTCATCTGTGTGAGTTGCAATACATTCTCATCTGTGTGAGTTGGCAATATATTCTCATCTGTGTGAGTTGGCAACACATTCCCATCTGTGTGAGTTGACAATACATTATCATCTATGTGAGTTGCAATACATACTCATCTGTGTGAGTTGACAATACATTCCCATGTATGTGAGTTGGCAATACATTCTCATCTATGTGAGTTGCAATACATTCTCATCTGTGTGAGTTGGCAATACATTCTCATCTGTGTGAGTTGGCAATACATTCCCATTTATGTGAGTTGGCAATACATTCTCATCTGTGTGAGTTGGCAATGTATTCTCATCTGTGTGAGTTGCAATACATTCTCATCTGTGTGAGTTGGCAATACATTCTCATCTATGTGAGTTGGCAATACATTCTCATCTGTGTGAGTTGACAATACATTCCCATCTGTGTGAGTTGGCAATATATTCTCATCTGTGTGAGTTGGCAACACGTTCCCATCTATGTGAGTTGCAATACATTCTCATCTGTGTGAGTTGCAATACATTCTCATCTGTGTGAGTTGACAATACATTCCCATTTATGTGAGTTGGCAATACATTCTCATCTGTGTGAGTTGGCAATGTATTCTCATCTGTGTTTGTGACAGTATATTCTCATCTGTGTGAGTTGACAGTATATTCTCATCTGTGTGAGTTGCAATACATTTCTCATCTGTGTGAGTTGGCAATACATTCTCATCTGTGTGAGTTGGCAATACATTCTCATCTATGTGAGTTGCAATACATGCTCATCTGTGTGAGTTGACAATACATTTTCATCTGTGTGAGTTGACAGTATATTCCCATCTGTGTGAGTTGATAATATATTCCCATCTATGTGAGTTGCAATACATTCTCATCTGTGTGAGTTGGCAACACATTCTCATCTATGTGAGTTGCAATACATTCTCATCTGTGTGAGTTGACATTACATTCCCATCTATGTAAGTTGCAATACATTCTCATCTGTGTGAGTTGACAATACATTCCCATCTATGTGAGTTGCAATACATTCTCATCTGTGTGAGTTGCAATACATTCTCATCTGTGAGGGTTGGCAATGTATTCTCATCTGTGTGAGTTGCAATACATTCCCATCTGTGTGAGTTGACATTACATTCCCATCTATGTAAGTTGCAATACATTCTCATCTGTGTGAGTTGACAATACATTCCCATCTATGTGAGTTGCAATACATTCTCATCTGTGTGAGTTGCAATACATTCTCATCTGTGTAGTTGGCAATACATTCTCATCTGTGAGGGTTGGCAATGTATTCTCATCTGTGTGAGTTGCAATACATTCCCATCTATGTGAGTTGCAATACATTCTCATCTGTGTGAGTTGCAATACATTCTCATCTGTGTGAGTTGGCAATACATTCTCATCTGTGTGAGTTGACAGTATATTCTCATCTGTGTGAGTTGGCAAAACATTATCATCTGTGTGAGTTGCAATACATACTCATCTGTGTGAGTTGACAATACATTCCCATGTATGTGAGTTGGCAATACATTCTCATCTATGTGAGTTGCAATACATTCTCATCTGTGTGAGTTGGCAATACATTCTCATCTGTGTGAGTTGGCAATACATTATCATCTATGTGAGTTGCAATACATACTCATCTGTGTGAGTTGACAATACATTCCCATGTATGTGAGTTGACAATACATTCCCATGTATGTGAGTTGGCAATACATTCTCATCTATGTGAGTTGCAATACATTCTCATCTGTGTGAGTTGACAATACATTCCCATTTATGTGAGTTGGCAATACATTCTCATCTGTCTGAGTTGGCAATGTATTCTCATCTGTGTGAGTTGCAATACATTCTCATCTGTGTGAGTTGGCAATACATTCTCATCTATGTGAGTTGGCAATACATTCTCATCTGTGTGAGTTGACAATACATTCCCATCTGTGTGAGTTGGCAATATATTCTCATCTGTGTGAGTTGGCAACACGTTCCCATCTATGTGAGTTGCAATACATTCTCATCTGTGTGAGTTGCAATACATTCTCATCTGTGTGAGTTGACAATACATTCCCATTTATGTGAGTTGGCAATACATTCTCATCTGTGTGGGTTGGCAATGTATTCTCATCTGTGTGAGTTGACAGTATATTCTCAACTGTGTGAGTTGACAGTATATTCTCATCTATGTGAGTTGCAATACATTCTCATCTGTGTGAGTTGCAGTACATTCCCATCTATGTGAGTTGCAATACATTCTCATCTGTGTGAGTTGCAATACATTCTCATCTGTGTGAGTTGGCAATACATTCTCATCTGTGTGAGTTGACAGTATATTCTCATCTGTGTTGTTGGCAATACATTCTCATCTGTGTTAGTTGGCAATGTATTCTCATCTGTGTGAGTTGCAATACATTCTCATCTGTGTGAGTTGGCAATACATTCTCATCTGTGCGAGTTGACAGTATATTCTCATCTGTGTGAGTTGGCAATGTATTCTCATCTGTGTGAGTTGCAATACATCCTCATCTGTGTGATTTGGCAATACATTCTCATCTGTGTGAGTTGACAGTATATTCTCATCTGTGTGAATTGACAATACATTCTCATCTGTGTGAGTTGCAATACATTCTCATCTGTGTGAGTTGGCAATATATTCTCATCTGTGTGAGTTGGCAACACATTCCCATCTGTGTGAGTTGACAATACATTATCATCTATGTGAGTTGCAATACATACTCATCTGTGTGAGTTGACAATACATTCCCATGTATGTGAGTTGGCAATACATTCTCATCTATGTGAGTTGCAATACATTCTCATCTGTGTGAGTTGGCAATACATTCTCATCTGTGTGAGTTGGCAATACATTCCCATTTATGTGAGTTGGCAATACATTCTCATCTGTGTGAGTTGGCAATGTATTCTCATCTGTGTGAGTTGCAATACATTCTCATCTGTGTGAGTTGCAATACATTCTCATCTGTGTGAGTTGGCAATATATTCTCATCTGTGTGAGTTGGCAACACATTCCCATCTGTGTGAGTTGACAATACATTATCATCTATGTGAGTTGCAATACATACTCATCTGTGTGAGTTGACAATACATTCCCATGTATGTGAGTTGGCAATACATTCTCATCTATGTGAGTTGCAATACATTCTCATCTGTGTGAGTTGGCAATACATTCTCATCTGTGTGAGTTGGCAATACATTCCCATTTATGTGAGTTGGCAATACATTCTCATCTGTGTGAGTTGGCAATGTATTCTCATCTGTGTGAGTTGCAATACATTCTCATCTGTGTGAGTTGGCAATACATTCTCATCTATGTGAGTTGGCAATACATTCTCATCTGTGTGAGTTGACAATACATTCCCATCTGTGTGAGTTGGCAATATATTCTCATCTGTGTGAGTTGGCAACACGTTCCCATCTATGTGAGTTGCAATACATTCTCATCTGTGTGAGTTGCAATACATTCTCATCTGTGTGAGTTGACAATACATTCCCATTTATGTGAGTTGGCAATACATTCTCATCTGTGTGGGTTGGCAATGTATTCTCATCTGTGTGAGTTGACAGTATATTCTCAACTGTGTGAGTTGACAGTATATTCTCATCTGTGTGAGTTGCAATACATTCTCATCTGTGTGAGTTGCAATACATTCTCATCTGTGTGAGGTGACAGTATATTCTCATCTGTGTGAGTTGGCAATGTATTCTCATCTGTGTGAGTTGCAATACATTCTCATATGTGTGAGTTGGCAATACATTCTCATCTGTGTGAGTTGGCAGTATATTCTCATCTATGTGAGTTGATAATCTTTTTCCTTTTAGGGAAGTGACAATACATTCTCATCTGTGTGAGTTGGCAGTACATTCTCATGTATGTGAGTTGCAATACTTTTTCATTTGAGGGAGTTGACTAATCTTTTCCATTTTTGTGGATTGGCAATCATTTTTATTTGGGTGGGTTGGCCATACGTTTCTATTTAAGTGGAGTGCAATTCCTGTTTCTTTGGGGGAGGTGGCAATTCATTTTCCTTTGAGGGAAGTGACAATATATTCTCATCTGTGTGAGTTGACAGTACATTCCCATCTATGTGAGTTGCAATACATTCTCATCTGTGTGAGTTGCAATACATTCTCATCTGTGTAGTTGGCAAAACATTCTCATCTGTGAGGGTTGGCAATGTATTCTCACCTGTGTGAGTTGCAATACATTCCCATCTATGTGAGTTGCAATACATTCTCATCTGTGTGAGTTGCAATACATTCTCATCTGTGTGAGTTGGCAATACATTCTCATCTGTGTGAGTTGACAGTATATTCTCATCTGTGTTGTTGGCAAAACATTCTCATCTGTGTGAGTTGGCAATGTATTCTCATCTATGTGAGTTGCAATACATTCTCATCTGTGTGAGTTGCAATACATTCTCATCTGTGTGAGTTGGCAATACATTCTCATCTGTGTGAGTTGACAATATATTCTCATCTGTGTGGTTGGCAAAACATTCCCCTCTGTGGGAATTGGAAATGATTTCCCCTCTTTGTGAATTGGAAAACATTCTCACCTGTGTGAGTTGCACAACATTCCCTCCTCTGTGAGAGTTGATACATTCTCATCTGTGTGAGTGGGCAATGTATTCTCATCTGTGTGAGTTGACAGTATATTCCCATCTGTGTGAGTTGATAATATATTCCCATCTATGTGAGTTGCAATACATTCTCATCTGTGTGAGTTGGCAATACATTCTCATCTATGTGAGTTGCAATACATTCTCATCTGTGTGAGTTGACATTACATTCCCATCTGTGTGAGTTGGCAATACATTCTCATCTGTGTGAGTTGACAATACATTCCCATCTATGTGAGTTGACAATACATTCTCATCTGTGTGAGTTGCAATACATTCTCATCTGTGTGAGTTGGCAAAACATTCTCATCTGTGTGAGTTGGCAATACATTCTCATCTGTGTGAGTTGACAGTATATTCTCATCTGTGTTGTTGGCAAAACATTCTCATCTGTGTGAGTTGGCAATGTATTCTCATCTATGTGAGTTGGCAATACATTCTCATCTGTGTGAGTTGACAATACATTCCCATCTATGTGAGTTGCAATACATTCTCATCTGTGTGAGTTGCAATACATTCTCATCTGTGTGAGTTGGCAATACATTATCATCTATGTGAGTTGCAATACATACTCATCTGTGTGAGTTGACAATACATTCCCATGTATGTGAGTTGGCAATACATTCTCATCTATGTTAGTTGCAATACAATCTCATCTGTGTGAGTTGCAATACATTCTCATCTGTGTGAGTTGGCAATGTATTCTCATCTGTGTGAGTTGCAATACATTCTCATTTGCGTGAGTTGGCAATACATTCTCATCTGTGTGAGTTGGCAATACATTCCGATCTGTGTGAGTTGACAGTATATTCTAATTTGTGTGAGTTGCAATACATTCTCATCTGTGTGAGTTGGCAATACATTCTCATCTGTGTGAGTTGGCAATACATTCTCATCTATGTGAGTTGCAATACATTCTCATCTATGTGAGTTGCAATACATGCTCATCTGTGTGAGTTGACAATACATTCTCATCTGTGTGAGTTGACAGTATATTCCCATCTGTGTGAGTTGATAATATATTCCCATCTATGTGAGTTGCAATACATTCTCATCTGTGTGAGTTGGCAATACATTCTCATCTATGTGAGTTGCAATACATTCTCATCTGTGTGAGTTGACATTACATTCCCATCTATGTGAGTTGCAATGCATTCTCATCTGTGTGAGTTGACAATACATTCCCATCTATGTGAGTTGCAATACATTCTCATCTGTGTGAGTTGCAATACATTCTCATCTGTGTAGTTGGCAATACATTCTCATCTGTGAGGGTTGGCAATGTATTCTCATCTGTGTGAGTTGCAATACATTCCCATCTATGTGAGTTGCAATACATTCTCATCTGTGTGAGTTGCAACACATTCTCATCTGTGTGAGTTGCAACACATTCTCATCTGTGTGAGTTGGCAATACATTCTCATCTGTGTGAGTTGACAGTATATTCTCATCTGTGTTGTTGGCAAAACATTCTCATCTGTGTGAGTTGGCAATGTATTCTCATCTATGTGAGTTGGCAATACATTCTCATCTGTGTGAGTTGACAATACATTCCCATCTATGTGAGTTGCAATACATTCTCATCTGTGTGAGTTGCCAATCATTTTTCTTAGGAGGAGGTGGCCAGTCTATTTTCTTTTGGGGGAGTGGCCAGTATATTTTCTTTGGTGGGAGTGGCAATACATTTTCATCTGTGTGAGTTGGCAATCCATTTTCTTGGGGGGGAGTGGGCAATACATTTTCATCTATGGGAGTGGCAATACATGCTCATCTGTGTGAGTTGACAATACATTCTCATCTGTGTGAGTTGACAGTATATTCCCATCTGTGTGAGTTGATAATATATTCCCATCTATGTGAGTTGATAATATATTCCCATCTATGTGAGTTGCAATACATTCTCATCTGTGTGAGTTGGCAATACATTCTCATCTATGTGAGTTGCAATACATTCTCATCTGTGTGAGTTGACATTACATTCCCATCTATGTGAGTTGCAATACATTCTCATCTGTGTGAGTTGACAATACATTCCCATCTATGTGAGTTGCAATACATTCTCATCTGTGTGAGTTGACAAAACTTTCCCTTGGATGAGATTTGGCAATATTTTCTCCTCTAAGTTATGTGCAAGACTTTCCCCTCGGGGTAATTTGGCTATATTTTCTCCTCTATGAGATTTGGTAATATCTTATCTGCGATATGAGTTGCAATATCTACTCTTCTGGATTAGTTGACAATATCTTCCCATGTATGTGAGTTGGCACTATCTTCTCATCGATGTGAGTTGCAATATCTTCTCATCTGTGTGAGTTGGCAATATATTCTCATCTGTGTGAGTTGGCAATGCATTCCCATCTGTGTGAGTTGACAATACATTCTCATCTATGTGAGTTGGCAATACATTCTCATCTGTGTGAGTTGGCAATACCTTCTCATCTATGTGAGTTGCAATACATTCTCATCTATGTGAGTTGCAATACATGCTCATCTGTGTGAGTTGACAATACATTCTCATCTGTGTGAGTTGACAGTATATTCCCATCTGTGTGAGTTGATAATATATTCCCATCTATGTGAGTTGCAATACATTCTCATCTGTGTGAGTTGGCAATACATTCTCATCTGTGTGAGTTGCAATACATTCTCATCTGTGAGGGTTGGCAATGTATTCCCATCTATGTGAGTTGACATTACATTCTCATCTGTGTGAGTTGCAATACATTCTCATCTGTGTGAGTTGCAATACATTCTCATCTGTGTGAGTTGGCAATACATTCTCATCTGTGTGAGTTGGCAAAACATTCTCATCTGTGTTGTTGGCAAAACATTCTCATCTGTGAGGGTTGGCAATGTATTCTCATCTATGTGAGTTGGCAATACATTCTCATCTATGTGAGTTGACAATACATTCCCATCTATGTGAGTTGCAATACCTTCTCATCTGTGTGAGTTGCAATACATTCTCATCTGTGTGAGTTGGCAATACATTCTCATCTGTGTGAGTTGACAGTATATTCTCATCTGTGTTGTTGGCAAAACATTCTCATCTGTGTGAGTTGACAGTATATTCTCATCTATGTGAGTTGCAAAACATTCTCATCTGTGTGAGTTGCAGTACATTCCCATCTATGTGAGTTGCAATACATTCTCATCTGTGTGAGTTGCAATACATTCTCATCTATGTGAGTTGCAATACATGCTCATCTGTGTGAGTTGACAATACATTCTCATCTGTGTGAGTTGACAGTATATTCCCATCTGTGTGAGTTGATAATATATTCCCATCTATGTGAGTTGCAATACATTCTCATCTGTGTGAGTTGGCAATACATTCTCATCTATGTGAGTTGCAATACATTCTCATCTGTGTGAGTTGACATTACATTCCCATCTATGTGAGTTGCAATGCATTCTCATCTGTGTGAGTTGACAATACATTCCCATCTATGTGAGTTGCAATACATTCTCATCTGTGTGAGTTGCAATACATTCTCATCTGTGTAGTTGGCAATACATTCTCATCTGTGAGGGTTGGCAATGTATTCTCATCTGTGTGAGTTGCAATACATTCCCATCTATGTGAGTTGCAATACATTCTCATCTGTGTGAGTTGCAACACATTCTCATCTGTGTGAGTTGCAACACATTCTCATCTGTGTGAGTTGGCAATACATTCTCATCTGTGTGAGTTGACAGTATATTCTCATCTGTGTTGTTGGCAAAACATTCTCATCTGTGTGAGTTAGCAATGTATTCTCATCTATGTGAGTTGGCAATACATTCTCATCTGTGTGAGTTGACAATCCATTCCCATCTGTGTGAGTTGAAAATACATTATCATCTATGTGAGTTGCAATACATTCTCATCTGTGTGAGTTGGCAATACATTCTCATCTATGTGAGTTGGCAATACATTCTCATCTGTGTGAGTTGACAAATACATTCTCATGTGTGTGAGTTGACAATACATTCCCATGTATGTGAGTTGCAATACATTCTCATCTGATGTGAGTTGCAATACATTCTCATCTGTGTGAGTTGGCAATACATTCTCATCTGTGTGAGTTGACAGTATATTCTCATCTGTGTTGTTGGCAATACATTCTCATCTGTGTGAGTTGCAGTACATTCCCATCTATGTGAGTTGCAATACATTCTCATCTGTGTGAGTTGCAATACATTCTCATCTGTGTGAGTTGGCAATACATTCTCATCTGTGTGAGTTGACAGTATATTCTCATCTGTGTTGTTGGCAATACATTTTCATCTGTGTGAGTTGGCAATGTTTTCTCATCTGTGTGAGTTGCAATACATTCTCATCTGTGTGAGTTGGCAATACATTCTCATCTGTGTGAGTTGACAGTATATTCTCATCTGTGTGAGTTGGCAATGTATTCTCATCTGTGTGAGTTGCAATACATCCTCATCTGTGTGATTTGGCAATACATTCTCATCTGTGTGAGTTGGCAATACATTCTCATCTGTGTGAGTTGACAGTATATTCGCATCTGTGTGAATTGACAATACATTCTCATCTGTGTGAGTTGCAATACATTCTCATCTGTGTGAGTTGGCAATATATTCTCATCTGTGTGAGTTGGCAACACATTCCCATCTGTGTGAGTTGACAATACATTATCATCTATGTGAGTTGCAATACATACTCATCTGTGTGAGTTGACAATACATTCCCATGTATGTGAGTTGGCAATACATTCTCATCTATGTGAGTTGCAATACATTCTCATCTGTGTGAGTTGGCAATACATTCTCATCTGTGTGAGTTGGCAATACATTCCCATTTATGTGAGTTGGCAATACATTCTCATCTGTGTGAGTTGGCAATGTATTCTCATCTGTGTGAGTTGCAATACATTCTCATCTGTGTGAGTTGGCAATACATTCTCATCTATGTGAGTTGGCAATACATTCTCATCTGTGTGAGTTGACAATACATTCCCATCTGTGTGAGTTGGCAATATATTCTCATCTGTGTGAGTTGGCAACACGTTCCCATCTATGTGAGTTGCAATACATTCTCATCTGTGTGAGTTGCAATACATTCTCATCTGTGTGAGTTGACAATACATTCCCATTTATGTGAGTTGGCAATACATTCTCATCTGTGTGGGTTGGCAATGTATTCTCATCTGTGTGAGTTGACAGTATATTCTCAACTGTGTGAGTTGACAGTATATTCTCATCTGTGTGAGTTGCAATACATTCTCATCTGTGTGAGTTGGCAATACATTCTCATCTATGTGAGTTGCAATACATTCTCATCTGTGTGAGTTGACAATACATTCCCATTTATGTGAGTTGGCAATACATTCTCATCTGTGTGAGTTGGCAATGTATTCTCATCTGTGTTTGTTGACAGTATATTCTCATCTGTGTGAGTTGACAGTATATTCTCATCTGTGTGAGTTGCAATACATTCTCATCTGTGTGAGTTGGCAATACATTCTCATCTGTGTGAGTTGACAGTATATTCCCATCTGTGTGAGTTGATAATATATTCCCATCTATGTGAGTTGCAATACATTCTCATCTATGTGAGTTGCAATACATTCTCATCTGTGAGGGTTGGCAATGTATTCTCATCTGTGTGAGTTGCAATACATTCCCATCTGTGTGAGTTGACATTACATTCCCATCTATGTAAGTTGCAATACATTCTCATCTGTGTGAGTTGACAATACATTCCCATCTATGTGAGTTGCAATACATTCTCATCTGTGTGAGTTGCAATACATTCTCATCTGTGTAGTTGGCAATACATTCTCATCTGTGAGGGTTGGCAATGTATTCTCATCTGTGTGAGTTGCAATACATTCCCATCTATGTGAGTTGCAATACATTCTCATCTGTGTGAGTTGCAATACATTCTCATCTGTGTGAGTTGGCAATACATTCTCATCTGTGTGAGTTGACAGTATATTTTCATCTGTGTTGTTGGCAAAAAATTCTCATCTGTGTGAGTTGGCAATGTATTCTCATCTATGTGAGTTGCAATACATTCTCATCTGTGTGAGTTGCAATCAATTCTCATCTGTGTGAGTTGGCAATACATTCTCATCTGTGTGAGTTGACAGTATATTCTCATCTGTGTTGTTGGCAATACATTCTCATCTGTGTGAGTTGGCAATACTATTCTCATCTATGTGAGTTGGCAATACATTCTCATCTGTGTGAGTTGGCAATAGTATTTCCATCTGTGTGAGTGGCAATACATTCTCATCTGTGTGAGTTGGCAATACATTCTCATCTATGTGAGTTGGCAATACATTTTCATCTGTGTGAGTTGACAATACATTTCCATCTGTGTGAGTTGGCAATATATTTTCATCTGTGGGAGTTGGCAACCCGTTTCCATTTATGGGAGTGGCAATACATTTTCATTTGTGGGAGTTACAATACATTCTCATCTGTGTGAGTTGACAATACATTCCCATTTATGTGAGTTGGCAATACATTCTCATCTGTGTGGGTTGGCAATGTATTCTCATCTGTGTGAGTTGACAGTATATTCTCAACTGTGTGAGTTGACAGTATATTCTCATCTGTGTGAGTTGCAATACATTCTCATCTGTGTGAGTGGCAATACATCTTAATCTGTGTGGGTTGACAGTGTATTCTAATCTGTGTGAATTGACAATACATTCTCATCTGTGTGAGTTGCAATACATTCTCATCTGTGTGAGTTGGCAATACATTCTCATCTGTTATGAGTTGACAGTATATTCTCATCTTGTGTGAGTTGACAGTATATTCTCATCTGTGTGAGTTGACAGTATATTCTCATCTGTGTGAGTTGCAATACATTCTCATCTGTGTGAGTTGGCAATACATTCTCATCTGTGTGAGTTGGCAATACATTCTCATCTATGTGAGTTGCAATACATGCTCATCTGTGTGAGTTGACAATACATTCTCATCTGTGTGAGTTGACAGTATATTCCCATCTGTGTGAGTTGATAATATATTCCCATCTATGTGAGTTGATAATATATTCCCATCTATGTGAGTTGCAATACATTCTCATCTGTGTGAGTTGGCAATACATTCTCATCTATGTGAGTTGCAATACATTCTCATCTGTGTGAGTTGACATTACATTCCCATCTATGTGAGTTGCAATACATTCTCATCTGTGTGAGTTGACAATACATTCCCATCTATGTGAGTTGCAATACATTCTCATCTGTGTGAGTTGCAATACATTCTCATCTGTGTAGTTGGCAAAACATTCTCATCTGTGAGGGTTGGCAATGTATTCTCACCTGTGTGAGTTGCAATACATTCCCATCTATGTGAGTTGCAATACATTCTCATCTGTGTGAGTTGCAATACATTCTCATCTGTGTGAGTTGGCAATACATTCTCATCTGTGTGAGTTGACAGTATATTCTCATCTGTGTTGTTGGCAAAACATTCTCATCTGTGTGAGTTGGCAATGTATTCTCATCTATGTGAGTTGGCAATACATTCTCATCTGTGTGAGTTGACAATACATTCCCATCTATGTGAGTTGCAATACCTTCTCATCTGTGTGAGTTGCAATACATTCTCATCTGTGTGAGTTGGCAATACATTCTCATCTGTGTGAGTTGACAGTATATTCTCATCTGTGTTGTTGGCAATACATTCTCATCTGTGTGAGTTGCAATACATCCTCATCTATGTGATTTGGCAATACATTCTCATCTGTGTGAGTTGGCAATACATTCCCATCTATGTGAGTTGCAATACATTCTCATCTGTGTGAGTTGCAATACATTCTCATCTGTGTGAGTTGGCAATACATTCTCATCTGTGTGAGTTGGCAATACCTTCTCATCTGTGTGAGTTGGCAATACATTCTCATCTATGTGAGTTGCAATACATTCTCATCTATGTGAGTTGATAATACATGCTCATCTGTGTGAGTTGACAATACATTCTCATCTGTGTGAGTTGGCAATACATTCTCATCTGTGTGAGTTGCAATACATTCTCATCTGTGTGAGTTGACATTACATTCCCATCTATGTGAGTTGCAATGCATTCTCATCTGTGTGAGTTGACAATACATTCCCATCTATGTGAGTTGCAATACATTCTCATCTGTGTGAGTTGCAATACATTCTCATCTGTGTAGTTGGCAATACATTCTCATCTGTGAGGGTTGGCAATGTATTCTCATCTGTGTGAGTTGCAATACATTCCCATCTATGTGAGTTGCAATACATTCTCATCTGTGTGAGTTGCAACTCATTCTCATCTGTGTGAGTTGCAACACATTCTCATCTGTGTGAGTTGGCAATACATTCTCATCTGTGTGAGTTGACAGTATATTCTCATCTGTGTTGTTGGCAAAACATTCTCATCTGTGTGAGTTGGCAATGTATTCTCATCTATGTGAGTTGGCAATACATTCTCATCTGTGTGAGTTGACAATACATTCCCATCTGTGTGAGTTGCAATACCTTCTCATCTGTGTGAGTTGCAATACATTCTCATCTGTGTGAGTTGGCAATACATTCTCATCTGTGTGAGTTGACAGTATATTCTCATCTGTGTTGTTGGCAATACATTCTCATCTGTGTGAGTTGGCAATGTATTCTCATCTATGTGAGTTGCAATACATTCTCATCTGTGTGAGTTGCAGTACATTCCCATCTATGTGAGTTGCAATACATTCTCATCTGTGTGAGTTGCAATACATTCTCATCTGTGTGAGTTGGCAATACATTCTCATCTGTGTGAGTTGACAGTATATTCTCATCTGTGTGAGTTGGCAATGTATTCTCATCTGTGTGAGTTGCAATACATTCTCATCTATGTGAGTTGCAATACATGCTCATCTGTGTGAGTTGACAATACATTCTCATCTGTGTGAGTTGACAGTATATTCCCATCTGTGTGAGTTGATAATATATTCCCATCTATGTGAGTTGCAATACATTCTCATCTGTGTGAGTTGGCAATACATTCTCATCTATGTGAGTTGCAATACATTCTCATCTGTGTGAGTTGACATTACATTCCCATCTATGTGAGTTGCAATACATTCTCATCTGTGTGAGTTGACAATACATTCCCATCTATGTGAGTTGCAATACATTCTCATCTGTGTGAGTTGCAATACATTCTCATCTGTGAGGGTTGGCAAAACATTCTCATCTGTGTGAGTTGCAATACATTCCCATCTGTGTGAGTTGACATTACATTCCCATCTATGTAAGTTGCAATACATTCTCATCTGTGTGAGTTGACAATACATTCCCATCTATGTGAGTTGCAATACATTCTCATCTGTGTGAGTTGCAATACATTCTCATCTGTGTAGTTGGCAATACATTCTCATCTGTGAGGGTTGGCAATGTATTCTCATCTGTGTGAGTTGCAATACATTCCCATCTATGTGAGTTGCAATACATTCTCATCTGTGTGAGTTGCAATACATTCTCATCTGTGTGAGTTGGCAATACATTCTCATCTGTGTGAGTTGACAGTATATTCTCATCTGTGTTGTTGGCAAAACATTCTCATCTGTGTGAGTTGGCAATGTATTCTCATCTATGTGAGTTGGCAATACATTCTCATCTGTGTGAGTTGGCAATACATTCTCATCTGTGTGAGTTGACAATACATTCCCATCTATGTGAGTTGCAATACATTCTCATCTGTGTGAGTTGCAATACATTCTCATCTGTGTGAGTTGGCAATACATTCTCATCTGTGTGAGTTGACAGTATATTCTCATCTGTGTTGTTGGCAATACATTCTCATCTGTGTGAGTTGCAGTACATTCCCATCTATGTGAGTTGCAATACATTCTCATCTGTGTGAGTTGCAATACATTCTCATCTGTGTGAGTTGGCAATACATTCTCATCTGTGTGAGTTGACAGTATATTCTCATCTGTGTTGTTGACAGTATATTCTCATCTGTGTGAGTTGGCAATGTTTTCTCATCTGTGTGAGTTGCAATACATTCTCATCTGTGTGAGTTGGCAATACATTCTCATCTGTGTGAGTTGGCAATACATTCTCATCTATGTGAGTTGCAATACATGCTCATCTGTGTGAGTTGACAATACATTCTCATCTGTGTGAGTTGACAGTATATTCCCATCTGTGTGAGTTGATAATATATTCCCATCTATGTGAGTTGCAATACATTCTCATCTGTGTGAGTTGGCAATACATTCTCATCTATGTGAGTTGCAATACATTCTCATCTGTGTGAGTTGACATTACATTCCCATCTATGTGAGTTGCAATACATTCTCATCTGTGTGAGTTGACAATACATTCCCATCTATGTGAGTTGCAATACATTCTCATCTGTGTGAGTTGCAATACATTCTCATCTGTGTAGTTGGCAAAACATTCTCATCTGTGAGGGTTGGCAATGTATTCTCATCTGTGTGAGTTGCAATACATTCCCATCTATGTGAGTTGCAATACATTCTCATCTGTGTTAGTTGCAATACATTCTCATCTGTGTGAGTTGGCAATACATTCTCATCTGTGTGAGTTGACAGTATATTTCTCATCTGTGTTGTTGGCAAAACATTCTCATTTGTGTGAGTTGGCAATGTATTCTCATCTATGTGAGTTGGCAATACATTCTCATCTGTGTGAGTTGACAATACATTCCCATCTATGTGAGTTGCAATACATTCTCATCTGTGTGAGTTGCAATACATTCTCATCTGTGTGAGTTGGCAATACATTCTCATCCTGTGTGAGTTGACAGTATATTCTCATCTGTGTTGTTGGCAATACATTCTCATCTGTGTGAGTTGGCAATGTATTCTCATCTATGTGAGTTGCAATACATTCTCATCTGTGTGAGTTGCAGTACATTCCCATCTATGTGAGTTGCAATACATTCTCATCTGTGTGAGTTGCAATACATTCTCATCTGTGTGAGTTGGCAATACATTATCATCTATGTGAGTTGCAATACATACTCATCTGTGTGAGTTGACAATACATTCCCATGTATGTGAGTTGGCAATACATTCTCATCTATGTTAGTTGCAATACATTCTCATCTGTGTGAGTTGGCAATACATTCTCATCTATGTGAGTTGGCAATACATTATCATCTATGTGAGTTGCAATACATACTCATCTGTGTTAGTTGACAATACATTCCCATGTATGTGAGTTGGCAATACATTCTCATCTATGTGAGTTGCAATACATTCTCATCTGTGTGAGTTGCAATACATTCTCATCTGTGTGAGTTGGCAATGTATTCTCATCTGTGTGAGTTGCAATACATTCTCATTTGCGTGAGTTGGCAATACATTCTCATCTGTGTGAGTTGGCAATACATTCCGATCTGTGTGAGTTGACAGTATATTCTAATTTGTGTGAGTTGCAATACATTCTCATCTGTGTGAGTTGACAGTATATTCTCATCTGTGTGAGTTGCAATACATTTTCATCTGTGTGAGTTGGCAATACATTCTCATCTGTGTGAGTTGGCAATACCTTCTCATCTATGTGAGTTGCAATACATTCTCATCTATGTGAGTTGCAATACATGCTCATCTGTGTGAGTTGACAATACATTCTCATCTGTGTGAGTTGACAGTATATTCCCATCTGTGTGAGTTGATAATATATTCCCATCTATGTGAGTTGCAATACATTCTCATCTGTGTGAGTTGGCAATACATTCTCATCTATGTGAGTTGCAATACATTCTCATCTGTGTGAGTTGACATTACATTCCCATCTATGTGAGTTGCAATGCATTCTCATCTGTGTGAGTTGACAATACATTCCCATCTATGTGAGTTGCAATAAATTCTCGTCCGAGTGAATTACACTACATTCTCATCTGGGTAATTGGGAATACATTCTCATCTGTGAAAGTTGGCAACGTATTCTCATCTGTGAGAGTGGACAATGTATTCTCATATATGAGAGGCGCAATACTCTCTTATGTGTGAGAGGCGCAGTACTTTTCCATGTATGTGAGTTGCAATACATTATCATCGGTGTGAGTTGCAATACATTCTCATCTGTGTGAGTTGGCAATACATTATCATCTATGTGAGTTGCAATACATTCTCATCTGTGTGAGTTGACAGTACATTCCCATGTGTGTGAGTTGACAATACATTCTCATCTATGTGAGTTGCAATACATTTTCATCTGTGTGAGTTGGCAATACATTCTCATCTATGTGAGTTGCAATACATTTTCATCTGTGTGAGTTGACATTACATTCCCATCTATGTGAGTTGCAATACATTTTCATCTGTGTGAGTTGACAATACATTTCCATCTATGTGAGTTGCAATACATTCTCATCTGTGTGAGTTGCAATACATTCTCATCTGTGTAGTTGGCAAAACATTCTCATCTGTGAGGGTTGGCAATGTATTCTCATCTGTGTGAGTTGCAATACATTCCCATCTATGTGAGTTGCAATACATTCTCATCTGTGTTAGTTGCAATACATTCTCATCTGTGTGA
>NW_003124126.1:0-22762 GCF_000003605.2 Saccoglossus kowalevskii
ATGACTACATCCTTACAAATGTCTAATGTGACTACGTCCTTGCCAGTGCCTGCTGTGACTACATCCTTATCAATGCCTACTGTGACTACATCCTTACAAATGTCTACTGTAACTACATCCTTACAAATGTCTACTATGACTACATCCTTGCCAATGCCTACTGTGACTACATCCTTACAAATGCCTACTGTGACTACATCCTTACAAATGCCTACTGTGACTACATCCTTACAAATGCCTACTGTGACTACATCCTTTAAAATGCCTACTGTGACTACATCCTTACAAATGCCTACTGTGACTACATCCTTACAAATGTCTACTGTGACTACATCCTTACAAATGTCTACTGTGACTACATTCTTACAAATGCCTACTGTGACTACATCCTTACAAATGTCTACTGTGACTACATCCTTACAAATGCCTACTGTGACTACATCCTTACAAATGCCTACTGTAACTACATCCTTACAAATGTCTACTGTGACTACATCCTTACAAATGCCTACTGTGACTACATCCTTACAAATGCCTACTGTGACTACATCCTTACAAATGTCTACTGTGACTACATCCTGACAAATGCCTACTGTGACTACATCCTTACCAATGCCTACTGTGACTACATCCTTACTAATGCCTACTGTGACTACATCCTTACAAATGCCTACTGTGACTACATCCTTACAATGCCTACTGTGACTACATCTTTACAAATGCCTACTGTGACTACTTCCTTACAATGCCTACTGTGACTACTTCCTTACAAATGCCTACTGTGACTACATCCTTACAAAGCCTACGGACTACATCCTTACAAATGCCTACGTGACTACATCCTTACAAATGCCTACTGTGACTACATCCTTACAAATACCTACTGTGACTACATTCTTACAAATGTCTACTGTGACTACATCCTTGCCAATGCCTACTGTGACTACATCCTTGCCAATGCCTACTGTGACTACATCCTTGCCAATGCCTACTGTGACTACATCCTTACCAATGCCTACTGTGACTACATCTTTACAAATCTCTGCTGGACTACATCCTTACACATGCCTACTGTGACTACATCCTTACAAATGCCTACTGTGACTACATCCTTACAAATGCATACTGTGACTACATCCTTACAAATGCCAAGTGTGACTACATTCTTACAAATGCCTTCTGTCACTATGTCCTTGCCAATGTCTACTGTGACTACATCCTTACAAATGTCTACTGTGACTACATTCTTACAAATGCCTTCTGTGACTACGTCCTTGCCAATGTCTACTGTGACTACGTCCTTACTAATGTCTACTGTGACTACATCCTTACAAATGCCTTCTGTGACTACATCCTTACAAATGCCTTCTGTGATTACATCCTTACAAATGTCTACTGTGACTACATCCTTACAAATGTCTACTGTGACTACATCCTTACAAATGCCTTCAGTGACTACGTCCTTCCCAATGTCTACTGTGACTACGTTCTTACAAATGCCTACTGTGACTACATCCTTACAAATGTCTACTGTTACTACATCTTTACAAATGTCTACTGTGACTACATCCTTACAAATGTCTACTGTGACTACATCCTTACAAATGTCTACTGTGACTACATCCTTACAAATGCCTTCTGTGACTACGTCCTTGCCAATGTCTACTGTGACTACGTCCTTACAAATGTCTACTGGGACTACAACCTTACAAATGTCTACTATGACTACATCCTTGCCAATGCCTTTTGTGACTACAACCTTACAAATGTCTACTGTGATTACATCCTTACAAATGCCTTCTGTGACTACATCCTTACAAATGCCTTCTGTGACTACATCCTTACAAATGCCTTCTGTGACTACATCCTTACAAATGCCTTCTGTGACTATGTCCTTACAAATGTCTACTGTGACTACATCCTTACAAATGCCTACTGTGACTACATCCTTACCAATGCCTTCTGTGACTACGTCCTTACAAATGCCTTCTGTGACTACGTCCTTGCCAATGTCTACTGTGACTACATCCTTACAAATGCCTACTGTGACTACATCCTTACAAATGCCTTCTGTGACTACGTCCTTCCCAATGTCTACTGTGACTACGTCGTTACAAATGCCTACTGTGACTACATCCTTACAAATGTCTACTGTGACTACGTCCTTGCCAATGCCTACTGTGACTACATCCTTGCCAATGCCTACTGTGACTACATCCTTGCCAATGCCTACTGTGACTACATCCTTACAAATGCCTACTGTGACTACATCCTTACAAATGCCTACTGTGACTACGTCCTTGCCAATGTCTACTGTGACTACGTCCTTGCCAATGTCTAATGTGACTACATCCTTGCCAATGTCTACTGTGACTACGTCCTTGCCAATGCCTACTGTGACTACATCCTTGCCAATGTCTAATGTGACTACATCCTTACAAATGTCTACTGTGACTACATCCTTACAAATGCCTACTGTAACTACATCCTTGCCAATGTCTACTGTGACTACATCCTTGCCAATGCCTACTGTGACTACATCCTTGCCAATGTCTACTGTGACTACATCCTTGCCAATGTCTAATGTGACTACATTTTTACAAATGTCTAATGTGATTACATCCTTACAAATGCCTACTGTGACTACATCCTTACAAATGCCCTTCTGTGACTACATCCTTACAATGCCTACTGTGACTACATCCTTACAAATGCTACTGTGACTACATCTTTACAAATGCTACTGTGACTACGTCATACAAATGCTTTCTGTGACTACATCTTTACAAATGCCTTCTGTGACTACGTCCTTGCCAATGTCTACTGTGACTACATCCTTACAAATGCCTAGTGTGACTACATCTTTACAAATGCCTTCTGTGACTACATCCTTACAAATGTCTACTGTGACTTCATCCTTACAAATGCCTTCTGTGACTACGTACTTGCCAATGTCTACTGTGACTACGTCCTTACAAATGTCTACTGTCACTACATCCTTACAAATGTCTACTGTGACTACATCTTTACAAATGCCTTCTGTGACTACGTCCTTGCCAATGTCTACTGTGACTACGTCCTTACAAATGTCTACTGTGACTACATCCTTACAAATGCCTACTGTGACTACATCCTTACACATGCCTACTGTGACTACATCCTTACACATGCCTACTGTGACTACGTCCTTACAAATGCCTACTGTGACTACATCCTTACAAATGCCTACTGTGACTACATCCTTACAAATGCATACTGTGAATACATCCTTACAAATGTCTATTGTGACTATGTCCTTGCCAATGCCTACTGTAACTACATCCTTACAAATGCCTTCTGTGACTACGTCCTTGGCAATGTCTACTGTGACTACATCCTTACAAATGCCTAGTGTGACTACATCCTTACAAATGCCTACTGTGACTACATCCTTACAAATGCATACTGTGACTACATCCTTACAAATGTCTACTGTGACTATGTCCTTGCCAATGCCTACTGTGACTACATCCTTACAAATGCCTTCTGTGACTACGTCCTTGCCAATGTCTACTGTGACTACATCCTTACAAATGTCTACTGTGACTACATTCTTACAAATGCCTTCTGTGACTACGTCCTTGCCAATGTCTACTGTGACTACGTCCTTACTAATGTCTACTGTGACTACATCCTTACAAATGCCTTCTGTGACTACATTCTTACAAATGCCTTCTGTGATTACATCCTTACAAATGTCTACTGTGACTATATCCTTACAAATGCCTTCTGTGACTACGTCCTTGCCAATGTCTACTGTGACTACATCCTTACAAATGTCTACTGTGACTACATTCTTACAAATGCCTTCTGTGACTACGTCCTTGCCAATGTCTACTGTGACTACGTCCTTACTAATGTCTACTGTGACTACATCCTTACAAATGCCTTCTGTGACTACATCCTTACAAATGCCTTCTGTGATTACATCCTTACAAATGTCTACTGTGACTACATCCTTACAAATGTCTACTGTGACTACATCCTTACAAATGCCTTCAGTGACTACGTCCTTCCCAATGTCTACTGTGACTACGTTCTTACAAATGCCTACTGTGACTACATCCTTACAAATGTCTACTGTTACATCTTTACAAATGTCTACTGTGACTACATCCTTACAAATGTCTACTGTGACTACATCCTTACAAATGTCTACTGTGACTACATCCTTACAAATGCCTTCTGTGACTACGTCCTTGCCAATGTCTACTGTGACTACGTCCTTACAAATGTCTACTGGGACTACAACCTTACAAATGTCTACTATGACTACATCCTTGCCAATGCCTTTTGTGACTACAACCTTACAAATGTCTACTGTGATTACATCCTTACAAATGCCTTCTGTGACTACATCCTTACAAATGCCTTCTGTGACTACATCCTTACAAATGCCTTCTGTGACTACATCCTTACAAATGCCTTCTGTGACTATGTCCTTACAAATGTCTACTGTGACTACATCCTTACAAATGCCTACTGTGACTACATCCTTACCAATGCCTTCTGTGACTACGTCCTTACAAATGCCTTCTGTGACTACGTCCTTGCCAATGTCTACTGTGACTACATCCTTACAAATGCCTACTGTGACTACATCCTTACAAATGCCTTCTGTGACTACGTCCTTCCCAATGTCTACTGTGACTACGTCGTTACAAATGCCTACTGTGACTACATCCTTACAAATGTCTACTGTGACTACGTCCTTGCCAATGCCTACTGTGACTACATCCTTGCCAATGCCTACTGTGACTACATCCTTGCCAATGCCTACTGTGACTACATCCTTACAAATGCCTACTGTGACTACATCCTTACAAATGCCTACTGTGACTACGTCCTTGCCAATGTCTACTGTGACTACATCCTTGCCAATGCCTACTGTGACTACATCCTTGCCAATGTCTACTGTGACTACATCCTTGCCAATGTCTAATGTGACTACATTTTTACAAATGTCTAATGTGATTACATCCTTACAAATGCCTACTGTGACTACATCCTTACAAATGCCTTCTGTGACTACGTCCTGGGCAATGTTTACTGTGACTACATCTTACAAATGCCTAGTGTGACTACATCGTTACAAATGCGTACTGTGACTACATCTTACAAATGCATACTGTGACTACATCCTTACAGATGTCTACTGTGACTATGTCCTTGCCAATGCGTACTGTGACTACATCCTTACAAATGCCTTCTGTGACTACGTCCTTGCCAATGTCTACTGTGACTACATCCTTACAAATGTCTACTGTGACTACATTCTTACAAATGCCTTCTGTAACTATGTCCTTGCCAATGTCTACTGTGACTACATCCTTACTAATGTCTACTGTGACTACATCCTTACAAATGCATACTGTGACTACATCCTTACAAATGTCTATTGTGACTATGTCCTTGCCAATGCCTACTGTGACTACATCCTTACAAATGCCTTCTGTGACTACGTCCTTGGCAATGTCTACTGTGACTACATCCTTACAAATGCCTAGTGTGACTACATCCTTACAAATGCCTACTGTGACTACATCCTTACAAATGCATACTGTGACTACATCCTTACAAATGTCTACTGTGACTATGTCCTTGCCAATGCCTACTGTGACTACATCCTTACAAATGCCTTCTGTGACTACGTCCTTGCCAATGTCTACTGTGACTACATCCTTACAAATGCCTAGTGTGACTACATCCTTACAAATGCCTTCTGTGACTACGTCCTTGCCAATGTCTACTGTGACTACATCCTTACAAATGTCTACTGTGACTACATTCTTACAAATGCCTTCTGTGACTACGTCCTTGCCAATGTCTACTGTGACTACGTCCTTACTAATGTCTACTGTGACTACATCCTTACAAATGCCTTCTGTGACTACATTCTTACAAATGCCTTCTGTGATTACATCCTTACAAATGTCTACTGTGACTATATCCTTACAAATGCCTTCTGTGACTACGTCCTTGCCAATGTCTACTGTGACTACATCCTTACAAATGTCTACTGTGACTACATTCTTACAAATGCCTTCTGTGACTACGTCCTTGCCAATGTCTACTGTGACTACGTCCTTACTAATGTCTACTGTGACTACATCCTTACAAATGCCTTCTGTGACTACATCCTTACAAATGCCTTCTGTGATTACATCCTTACAAATGTCTACTGTGACTACATCCTTACAAATGTCTACTGTGACTACATCCTTACAAATGCCTTCAGTGACTACGTCCTTCCCAATGTCTACTGTGACTACGTTCTTACAAATGCCTACTGTGACTACATCCTTACAAATGTCTACTGTTACTACATCTTTACAAATGTCTACTGTGACTACATCCTTACAAATGTCTACTGTGACTACATCCTTACAAATGTCTACTGTGACTACATCCTTACAAATGCCTTCTGTGACTACGTCCTTGCCAATGTCTACTGTGACTACGTCCTTACAAATGTCTACTGGGACTACAACCTTACAAATGTCTACTATGACTACATCCTTGCCAATGCCTTTTGTGACTACAACCTTACAAATGTCTACTGTGATTACATCCTTACAAATGCCTTCTGTGACTACATCCTTACAAATGCCTTCTGTGACTACATCCTTACAAATGCCTTCTGTGACTACATCCTTACAAATGCCTTCTGTGACTATGTCCTTACAAATGTCTACTGTGACTACATCCTTACAAATGCCTACTGTGACTACATCCTTACCAATGCCTTCTGTGACTACGTCCTTACAAATGCCTTCTGTGACTACGTCCTTGCCAATGTCTACTGTGACTACATCCTTACAAATGCCTACTGTGACTACATCCTTACAAATGCCTTCTGTGACTACGTCCTTCCCAATGTCTACTGTGACTACGTCGTTACAAATGCCTACTGTGACTACATCCTTACAAATGTCTACTGTGACTACGTCCTTGCCAATGCCTACTGTGACTACATCCTTGCCAATGCCTACTGTGACTACATCCTTGCCAATGCCTACTGTGACTACATCCTTACAAATGCCTACTGTGACTACATCCTTACAAATGCCTACTGTGACTACGTCCTTGCCAATGTCTACTGTGACTACGTCCTTGCCAATGTCTAATGTGACTACATCCTTGCCAATGTCTACTGTGACTACGTCCTTGCCAATGCCTACTGTGACTACATCCTTGCCAATGTCTAATGTGACTACATCCTTACAAATGTCTACTGTGACTACATCCTTACAAATGCCTACTGTAACTACATCCTTGCCAATGTCTACTGTGACTACATCCTTGCCAATGCCTACTGTGACTACATCCTTGCCAATGTCTACTGTGACTACATCCTTGCCAATGTCTAATGTGACTACATTTTTACAAATGTCTAATGTGATTACATCCTTACAAATGCCTACTGTGACTACATCCTTACAAATGCCTTCTGTGACTACATCCTTACAAATGCCTTCTGTGACTACATCCTTACAAATGCCTAGTGTGACTACATCTTTACAAATGCCTTCTGTGACTACATCCTTACAAATGTCTACTGTGACTACATCCTTACAAATGCCTTCTGTGACTACGTACTTGCCAATGTCTACTGTGACTACGTCCTTGCCAATGTCTACTGCGACTACGTCCTTACAAATGTCTACTGTGACTACAACGTTAAAAATGTCTACTATGACTACATCTTGCCAATGCGTCTGTGACTACAACTTTACAGATGTCTACTGTGATTACATCCTTTACAAATGCTTTCTGTGACTACATCCTTACAAAATGCCTTCTGTGATTACGTCCTTACAAATGTCTACTGTGACTACATCCTTACAAATGTCTACTGTGACTACATCCTTACAAATGCCTACTGTGACTACATCCTTACAAATGCATACTGTGACTACATCCTTACAAATGTCTATTGTGACTATGTCCTTGCCAATGCCTACTGTGACTACATCCTTACAAATGCCTTCTGTGACTACGTCCTTGGCAATGTCTACTGTGACTACATCCTTACAAATGCCTAGTGTGACTACATCTTTGCAAATGCCTTCTGTGACTACGTCCTTGCCAATGTCTACTGTGACTACGTTCTTAGAAATGTCTACTGTGACTACATCCTTACAAATGCCTTCTGTGACTACGTCCTTGCCAATGTCTACTGTGACTACGTCCTTACAAATGTCTACTGTGACTACATTCTTACAAATGCCTTCTGTGACTACGTCCTTGCCAATGTCTACTGTGACTACGTCCTTACTAATGTCTACTGTGACTACATCCTTACAAATGCCTCCTGTGACTACATCCTTACAAATGCCTTCCGTGATTACGTCCTTACAAATGTCTACTGTGACTACATCCTTACAAATGTCTACTGTGACTACATCCTTACAAATGCCTACTGTGACTACATCCTTACAAATGTCTACTGTGACTACGTCCTTGCCAATGCCTACTGTGACTACATCCTTGCCAATGCCTACTGTGACTACATCCTTGCCAATGCCTACTGTGACTACATCCTTACAAATGCCTACTGTGACTACATCCTTACAAATGCCTACTGTGACTACGTCCTTACAAATGCCTTCTGTGACTACATCCTTACAAATGCCTTCTGTGACTACGTCCTTGCCAATGTCTACTGTGACTACATCCTTACAAATGCCTAGTGTGACTACATCTTTACAAATGCCTTCTGTGACTACATCCTTACAAATGTCCACTGTGACTTCATCCTTACAAATGCCTTCTGTGACTACGTACTTGCCAATGTCTACTGTGACTACGTCCTTACAAATGTCTACTGTCACTACATCCTTACAAATGTCTACTGTGACTACATCTTTACAAATGCCTTCTGTGACTACGTCCTTGCCAATGTCTACTGTGACTACGTCCTTACAAATGTCTACTGTGACTACATCCTTACAAATGCCTTCTGTGACTACATCCTTACAAATGCCTTCTGTGATTACGTCCTTACAAATGTCTACTGTGACTACATCCTCACAAATGTCTACTGTGACTACATCCTTACAAATGTCTACTGTGACTACATCCTTACAAATGCCTTCTGTGACTATGTCCTTCCCAATGTCTACTGTGACTACATCCTTACAAATGTCTGCTGTGACTACGTCCTTACCAATGTCTACTGTGACTACATCCTTACAAATGTCTACTGTGACTACATCCTTACAAATGTCTACTGTGACTACATTCTTACAAATGTCTACTGTGACTACATTCTTACAAATGTCTACTGTGACTACATCCTTACAAATGCCTTCTGTGACTACGTCCTTGCCAATGTCTACTGTGACTACGTCCTTACAAATGTCTACTGTGACTACAACCTTACAAATGTCTACTATGACTACATCCTTGCCAATGCCTTCTGTGACTACATCCTTACAGATGCCTACTGTGACTACATCCTTGCCAATGCCTACTGTGACTACATCCTTGCCAATGCCTACTGTGACTACATCCTTACACATGCCTACTGTGACTACATCCTTACAAATGCCTACTGTGACTACATCTTTACAAATCTCTGCTGGACTGCATCCTTACAAATGCCTTCTGTGACTATATCCTTACAAATGCCTAGTGTGACTACATCCTTACAAATGCCTACTGTGACTACATCCTTACAAATGCCTATTGTGACTACATCCTTACAAATGCATACTGTGACTACATCCTTACAAATGTCTACTGTGACTATGTGCTTGCCAATGCCTACTGTGACTACATCCTTACAAATGCCTTCTGTGACTACGTCCTTGCCAATGTCTACTGTGACTACATCCTTACAAATGCCTAGTGTGACTACATCCTTACAAATGCCTTCTGTGACTACGTCCTTGTCAATGTCTACTGTGACTACGTCCTTACAAATGTCTACTGTGACTACATTCTTACAAATGCCTTCTGTGACTACGTCCTTGCCAATGTCTACAGTGACTACGTCCTTACTAATGTCTACTGTGACTACATCCTTACAAATGCCTTCTGTGACTACATCCTTACAAATGCCTTCTGTGATTACGTCCTTACAAATGTCTACTGTGACTACATCCTTACAAATGTCTACTGTGACTACATCCTTCCCAATGCCTTCAGTGACTACGTCCGTCCCAATGTCTACTGTGACTACGTCCTTAGAAATGCCTACTGTGACTACATGCTTACAAATGTCTACTGTGACTACGTCCTTGCCAATGCCTACTGTGACTACGTCCTTGCCAATGCCTACTGTGACTACATCCTTACAAATGCCTACTGTGACTACATCCTTACAAATGCCTACTGTGACTACATCCTTACAAATGCCTAGTGTGACTACATCCTTACAAATGTCTACTGTGACTACATCCTTACAAATGTCTACTGTGACTACATCCTTACAAATGCCTACTGTGACTACATCCTTACAAATGCCTACTGTGACTACATCCTTACAAATGTCTACTGTGACTACATCCTTACAAATGCCTACTGTGACTACATCCTTACAAATGCCTACTGTAACTACATCCTTACAAATGTCTACTGTGACTACATCCTTACAAATGCCTACTGTGACTACATCCTTACAAATGCCTACTGTGACTACATCCTTACAAATGTCTACTGTGACTACATCCTTACAAATGCCTACTGTGACTACATCCTTACAAATGCCTACTGTGACTACATCCTTACAAATGCCTACTGTGACTACATCCTTACAAATGCCTACTGTGACTACATCCTTACAAATGTATACTGTGACTACATCCTTACAAATGCCTACTGTGACTACATCCTTACAAATGCCTACTGTGACTACATCCTGACAAATGCCTACTGTGACTACATCCTTACCAATGCCTACTGTGACTACATACTTACTAATGCCTACTGTGACTACATCCTTACAAATGCCTACTGTGACTACATCCTTACAAATGCCTACTGTGACTACATTCTTTCAAATGTCTACTGTGACTACTTATTTGCCAATGCCTACTGTGACTACATCCTTGCCAATGCCTACTGTGACTACATCCTTGCCAATGCCTACTGTGACTACATCCTTGCCAATGCCTACTGTGACTACATCCTTGCCAATGCCTACTGTGACTACATCCTTGCCAATGCCTACTGTGACTACATCCTTGCCAATGCCTACTGTGACTACATCCTTACACATGCCTACTGTGACTACATCCTTACACATGCCTACTGTGACTACATCCTTACAAATGCCTACTGTGACTACATCTTTACAAATCTCTGCTGGACTACATCCTTACAAATGCCTTCTGTGACTATATCCTTACAAATGCCTACTGTGACTACATCCTTACAAATGCATACTGTGACTACATCCTTACAAATGCCTACTGTGACTACATCCTTACAAATGTCTACTGTGACTATGTGCTTGCCAATGCCTACTGTGACTACATCCTTACAAATGCCTTCTGTGACTACGTCCTTGCCAATGTCTACTGTGACTACATCCTTACAAATGCCTAGTGTGACTACATCCTTACAAATGCCTTCTGTGACTACATCCTTGTCAATGTCTTCTGTGACTACGTCCTTACAAATGTCTACTGTGACTACATTCTTACAAATGCCTTCTGTGACTACGTCCTTGCCAATGTCTACAGTGACTACGTCCTTACTAATGTCTACTGTGACTACATCCTTACAAATGCCTTCTGTGACTACATCCTTACAAATGCCTTCTGTGATTACGTCCTTACAAATGTCTACTGTGACTACATCCTTACAAATGTCTACTGTGACTACATCCTTCCCAATGCCTTCAGTGACTACGTCCGTCCCAATGTCTACTGTGACTACGTCCTTACAAATGCCTACTGTGACTACATCCTTACAAATGTCTACTGTGACTATGTCCTTACCAATGTCTACTGTGACAACATCCTTACAAATGTCTACTGTGACTACATCCTTACAAATGTCTACTGTGACTACATCCTTACAAATGTCTACTGTGACTACATCATTACAAATGCCTTCTGTGACTACATCCTTACAAATGCCTTCTGTGACTACGTCCTTGCCAATGTCTACTGTGACTACGTCCTTACAAATGTCTACTGTGACTACAACCTTACAAATGTCTACTATGACTACATCCTTGCCAATGCCTTCTGTGACTACAACCTTACAAATGTCTACTGTGATTACATCCTTACAAATGCCTTCTGTGACTACATCCTTACAAATGCCTTCTGTGACTACATCCTTACAAATACCTTCTGTGACTACATCCTTACAAATGCCTTCTGTGACTACATCCTTGCCAATGTCTACTGTGACTATGTCCTTGCCAATGTCTACTGTGACTACGTCCTTGCCAATGTCTAATGTGACTACATCCTTGCCAATGTCTTCTGTGACTACGTCCTTGCCAATGTCTACTGTGTCTACATCCTTGCCAATGCCTACTGTGCCTACATCCTTACAAATGCCTACTGTGACTACATCCTTACCAATGCCTACTGTGACTACATCCTTACCAATGCCTACTGTGACTACATCCTTACCAATGCCTACTGTGACTACATACCTTACCAATGCCTACTGTGACTACATCCTTACAAATACCTACTGTGACTAATTCCTTACCAATGCCTACTGTGACTACATCCTTACCATGCCTACTGTGACTACATCCTTGCCAATGCCTACTGTGACTACATCCTTGCCAATGCCTACTGTGACTACATCCTTACAAATGCCTACTGTGACTACATCCTTACAAATGCCTACTGTGACTACGTCCTTGCCAATGTCTACTGTGACTACGTCCTTGCCAATGTCTAATGTGACTACATCCTTGCCAATGTCTACTGTGACTACGTCCTTGCCAATGCCTACTGTGACTACATCCTTGCCAATGTCTAATGTGACTACATCCTTACAAATGTCTACTGTGACTACATCCTTACAAATGCCTACTGTAACTACATCCTTGCCAATGTCTACTGTGACTACATCCTTGCCAATGCCTACTGTGACTACATCCTTGCCAATGTCTACTGTGACTACATCCTTGCCAATGTCTAATGTGACTACATTTTTACAAATGTCTAATGTGATTACATCCTTACAAATGCCTACTGTGACTACATCCTTACAAATGCCTTCTGTGACTACATCCTTACAAATGCCTTCTGTGACTACATCCTTACAAATGCCTTCTGTGACTACGTCCTTGCCAATGTCTACTGTGACTACATCCTTACAAATGCCTAGTGTGACTACATCTTTACAAATGCCTTCTGTGACTACATCCTTACAAATGTCTACTGTGACTACATCCTTACAAATGCCTTCTGTGACTACGTACTTGCCAATGTCTACTGTGACTACGTCCTTGCCAATGTCTACTGCGACTACGTCCTTACAAATGTCTACTGTGACTACATCCTTACAAATGCCTTCTGTGACTACGTACTTGCCAATGTCTACTGTGACTACGTCCTTACAAATGTCTACTGTCACTACATCCTTACAAATGTCTACTGTGACTACATCTTTACAAATGCCTTCTGTGACTACATCCTTGCCAATGTCTACTGTGACTACGTCCTTACAAATGTCTACTGTGACTACATCCTTACAAATGCCTTCTGTGACTACATCCTTACAAATGCCTTCTGTGATTACGTCCTTACAAATGTCTACTGTGACTACATCCTTACAAATGTCTACTGTGACTACATCCTTACAAATGTCTACTGTGACTACATCCTTACAAATGCCTTCTGTGACTACGTCCTTCCCAATGTCTACTGTGACTACATCCTTACAAATGTCTACTGTGACTACGTCCTTACCAATGTCTACTGTGACTACATCTTTACAAATGCCTTCTGTGACTACATCCTTACAAATGTCTACTGTGACTACATCCTTACAAATGCCTTCTGTGACTACGTCCTTGCCAATGTCTACTGTGACTACGTCCTTACAAATGTCTACTGTGACTACATCCTTACAAATGCCTTCTGTGACTACATCCTTACAAATGCCTTCTGTGATTACGTCCTTACAAATGTCTACTGTGACTACATCCTTACAAATGTCTACTGTGACTACATCCTTACAAATGTCTACTGTGACTACATCCTTACAAATGCCTTCTGTGACTACGTCCTTCCCAATGTCTACTGTGACTACATCCTTACAAATGTCTACTGTGACTACGTCCTTACCAATGTCTACTGTGACTACATCCTTACAAATGTCTACTGTGACTACATCCTTACAAATGTCTACTGTGACTACATCCTTACAAATGTCTACTGTGACTACATCCTTACAAATGTCTACTGTGACTATATCCTTACAAATGCCTTCTGTGACTACGTCCTTGCCAATGTCTACTGTGACTACGTCCTTACAAATGTCTACTGTGACTACAACCTTAAAAATGTCTACTATGACTACATCCTTGCCAATGCCTTCTGTGACTACAACCTTACAGATGTCTACTGTGATTACATCCTTACAAATGCCTTCTGTGACTACATCCTTACAAATGCCTTCTGTGACTACATCCTTACAAATGCCATCTGTGACTACATCCTTACAAATGCCTTCTGTGACTACGTCCTTACAAATGCCTACTGTGACTACATCCTTGCCAATGTCTACTGTGACTACATTCTTACAAATGCCTTCTGTGACTACATCCTTACAAATGCCTTCTGTGATTACGTCCTTACAAATGTCTACTGTGACTACATCCTTACAAATGTCTACTGTGACTACATCCTTACAAATGCCTACTGTGACTACATCCTTACAAATGCATACTGTGACTACATCCTTACAAATGTCTATTGTGACTATGTCCTTGCCAATGCCTACTGTGACTACATCCTTACAAATGCCTTCTGTGACTACGTCCTTGGCAATGTCTACTGTGACTACATCCTTACAAATGCCTTGTGTGACTACATCTTTGCAAATGCCTTCTGTGACTACGTCCTTGCCAATGTCTACTGTGACTACGTTCTTAGAAATGTCTACTGTGACTACATCCTTACAAATGCCTTCTGTGACTACGTCCTTGCCAATGTCTACTGTGACTACGTCCTTACAAATGTCTACTGTGACTACATTCTTACAAATGCCTTCTGTGACTACGTCCTTGCCAATGTCTACTGTGACTACGTCCTTACTAATGTCTACTGTGACTACATCCTTACAAATGCCTCCTGTGACTACATCCTTACAAATGCCTTCCGTGATTACGTCCTTACAAATGTCTACTGTGACTACATCCTTACAAATGTCTACTGTGACTACATCCTTACAAATGCCTACTGTGACTACATCCTTACAAATGCCTTCTGTGACTACGTCCTTCCCAATGTCTACTGTGACTACATCCTTACAAATGTCTACTGTGACTACGTCCTTACCAATGTCTACTGTGACTACATCCTTACAAATGTCTACTGTGACTACATCCTTACAAATGTCTACTGTGACTACATCCTTACAAATGTCTACTGTGACTACATCCTTACAAATGTCTACTGTGCCTATATCCTTACAAATGCCTTCTGTGACTACGTCCTTGCCAATGTCTACTGTGACTACGTCCTTACAAATGTCTACTGTGACTACAACCTTAAAAATGTCTACTATGACTACATCCTTGCCAATGCCTTCTGTGACTACAACCTTACAGATGTCTACTGTGATTACATCCTTACAAATGCCTTCTGTGACTACATCCTTACAAATGCCTTCTGTGACTACATCCTTACAAATGCCTTCTGTGACTACGTCCTTACAAATGCCTACTGTGACTACATCCTTGCCAATGTCTACTGTGACTACATTCTTACAAATGCCTTCTGTGACTACATCCTTACAAATGCCTTCTGTGATTACGTCCTTACAAATGTCTACTGTGACTACATCCTTACAAATGTCTACTGTGACTACATCCTTACAAATGCCTACTGTGACTACATCCTTACAAATGCATACTGTGACTACATCCTTACAAATGTCTATTGTGACTATGTCCTTGCCAATGCCTACTGTGACTACATCCTTACAAATGCCTTCTGTGACTACGTCCTTGGCAATGTCTACTGTGACTACATCCTTACAAATGCCTAGTGTGACTACATCTTTGCAAATGCCTTCTGTGACTACGTCCTTGCCAATGTCTACTGTGACTACGTTCTTAGAAATGTCTACTGTGACTACATCCTTACAAATGCCTTCAGTGACTACGTCCTTGCCAATGTCTACTGTGACTACGTCCTTACAAATGTCTACTGTGACTACATTCTTACAAATGCCTTCTGTGACTACGTCCTTGCCAATGTCTACTGTGACTACGTCCTTACTAATGTCTACTGTGACTACATCCTTACAAATGCCTCCTGTGACTACATCCTTACAAATGCCTTCCGTGATTACGTCCTTACAAATGTCTACTGTGACTACATCCTTACAAATGTCTACTGTGACTACATCCTTACAAATGCCTTCTGTGACTACGTCCTTCCCAATGTCTACTGTGACTACGTCGTTACAAATGCCTACTGTGACTACATCCTTACAAATGTCTACTGTGACTACGTCCTTGCCAATGCCTACTGTGACTACATCCTTGCCAATGCCTACTGTGACTACATCCTTGCCAATGCCTACTGTGACTACATCCTTACAAATGCCTACTGTGACTACATCCTTACAAATGCCTACTGTGACTACGTCCTTGCCAATGTCTACTGTGACTACGTCCTTGCCAATGTCTAATGTGACTACATCCTTGCCAATGTCTACTGTGACTACGTCCTTGCCAATGCCTACTGTGACTACATCCTTGCCAATGTCTAATGTGACTACATCCTTACAAATGTCTACTGTGACTACATCCTTACAAATGCCTACTGTAACTACATCCTTGCCAATGTCTACTGTGACTACATCCTTGCCAATGCCTACTGTGACTACATCCTTGCCAATGTCTACTGTGACTACATCCTTGCCAATGTCTAATGTGACTACATTTTTACAAATGTCTAATGTGATTACATCCTTACAAATGCCTACTGTGACTACATCCTTACAAATGCCTTCTGTGACTACATCCTTACAAATGCCTTCTATGACTACATCCTTACCAATGCCTTCTGTGACTACGTCCTTGCCAATGTCTACTGTGACTACATCCTTACAAATGCCTAGTGTGACTACATCTTTACAAATGCCTTCTGTGACTACATCCTTACAAATGTCTACTGTGACTACATCCTCACAAATGCCTTCTGTGACTACGTACTTGCCAATGTCTACTGTGACTACGTCCTTGCCAATGTCTACTGCGACTACGTCCTTACAAATGTCTACTGTGACTACATCCTTACAAATGCCTTCTGTGACTACGTACTTGCCAATGTCTACTGTGACTACGTCCTTACAAATGTCTACTGTCACTACATCCTTACAAATGTCTACTGTGACTACATCTTTACAAATGCCTTCTGTGACTACGTCCTTGCCAATGTCTACTGTGACTACGTCCTTACAAATGTCTACTGTGACTACATCCTTACAAATGCCTTCTGTGACTACATCCTTACAAATGCCTTCTGTGATTACGTCCTTACAAATGTCTATTGTGACTACATCCTTTCAAATGTCTACTGTGACTACATCCTTACAAATGTCTACTGTGACTACATCCTTACAAATGCCTTCTGTGACTACGTCCTTCCCAATGTCTACTGTGACTACATCCTTACAAATGTCTACTGTGTCTACGTCCTTACCAATGTCTACTGTGACTACATCTTTACAAATGCCTTCTGTGACTACATCCTTACAAATGTCTACTGTGACTACATCCTTACAAATGCCTTCTGTGACTACGTACTTGCCAATGTCTACTGTGACTACATCCTTACCAATGCCTACTGTGACTACATCCTTACAAATGCCTACTGTGACTACATCCTTACAAATGTCTAATGTGACTACATCCTTGCCAATGCCTAATGTGACTACATCCTTGCCAATGCCTACTGTGACTACATCCTTGCCAATGCCTACCGTGACTACATCCTTACAAATGCCTACTGTGACTACATCCTTGCCAATGTCTAATGTGACTACGTCCTTGCCAATGTCTACTGTGACTACGTCCTTGCCAATGTCTAATGTGACTACATCCTTGCCAATGTCTAATGTGACTACATCCTTGCCAATGTCTACTGTGACTACATCCTTGCCAATGTCTACTGTGACTACGTCCTTGCCAATGTCTACTGTGACTACGTCCTTGCCAATGCCTACTGTGACTACATCCTTACAAATGTCTACTGTGACTACATCCTTACAAATGTCTACTGTGACTACATCCTTACAAATGCCTTCTGTGACTACGTCCTTGCCAATGTCTACTGTGACTACGTCCTTACAAATGTCTACTGTGACTACAACCTTACAAATGTCTACTATGACTACATCCTTGCCAATGCCTTCTGTGACTACAACCTTACAAATGTCTACTGTGATTACATCCTTACAAATGCCTTCTGTGACTACATCCTTACAAATGCCTTCTGTGACTACATCCTTACAAATGCCTTCTGTGACTACATCCTTTCAAATGCCTTCTGTGACTACGTCCTTACAAATGTCTACTGTGACTACATCCTTACAAATGCCTACTGTGACTACATCCTTACCAATGCCTTCTGTGACTATGTCCTTACAAATGCCTTCTGTGACTACGTCCTTGCCAATGTCTTCTGTGACTACATCCTTACAAATGCCTACTGTGACTACATCCTTGCCAATGCCTACTGTGACTACATCCTTGCCAATGCCTACTGTGACTACATCCTTGCCAATGCCTACTGTGACTACAACCTTGCCAATGCCTACTGTGACTATGTCCTTGCCAATGTCTACTGTGACTACGTCCTTGCCAATGTCTACTGTGACTACGTCCTTGCCAATGTCTACTGTGACTACGTCCTTGCCAATGTCTACTGTGACTACGTCCTTGCCAATGTCTAATGTGACTACATCCTTGCCAATGTCTAATGTGACTACATCCTTACAAATGCCTACTGTGACTACTTCCTTACAAATGCCTACTGTGACTACATCCTTACAAATGCCTACTGTGACTACATCCTTACAAATGCCTACTGTGACTACATCCTTACAAATGCCTACTGTGACTACATCCTTACAAATACCTACTGTGACTACATCCTTACAAATGTCTACTGTGACTACATCCTTGCCAATGCCTACTGTGACTACATCCTTGCCAATGCCTACTGTGACTACATCCTTGCCAATGCCTACTGTGACTACATCCTTACCAATGCCTACTGTGACTACATCTTTACAAATCTCTGCTGGACTACATCCTTACACATGCCTACTGTGACTACATCCTTACAAATGCCTACTGTGACTACATCCTTACAAATGCATACTGTGACTACATCCTTACAAATGCCAAGTGTGACTACATTCTTACAAATGCCTTCTGTCACTATGTCCTTGCCAATGTCTACTGTGACTACGTCCTTACAAATGTCTACTGTGACTACATTCTTACAAATGCCTTCTGTGACTACGTCCTTGCCAATGTCTACTGTGACTACGTCCTTACTAATGTCTACTGTGACTACATCCTTACAAATGCCTTCTGTGACTACATCCTTACAAATGCCTTCTGTGATTACGTCCTTACAAATGTCTACTGTGACTACATCCTTACAAATGTCTACTGTGACTACATCCTTACAAATGCCTTCAGTGACTACGTCCTTCCCAATGTCTACTGTGACTACGTCCTTACAAATGCCTACTGTGACTACATCCTTACAAATGCCTACTGTGACTACATCCTTACAAATGTCTACTGTGACTACGTCCTTACCAATGTCTAGTGTGACTACATCCTTACAAATGTCTACTGTGATTACATCCTTACAAATGTCTACTGTGATTACATCCTTACAAATGCCTTCTGTGACTACATCCTTACAAATGCCTTCTGTGACTACATCCTTACAAATGCCTTCTGTGACTACATCCTTACAAATGCCTTCTGTGACTACATCCTTACAAATGTCTACTGTGACTACATCCTTACAAATGCCTACTGTGACTACATCCTTACCAATGCCTACTGTGACTACGTCCTTACAAATGCCTACTGTGACTACATCCTTACCATTGCCTACTGTGACTACATCCTTACCAATGCCTACTGTGACTACATCCTTACCAATGCCTACTGTGACTACATCCTTACAAATGCCTACTGTGACTACATCCTTACACATGCCTACTGTGACTACATCCTTACAAATGCCTACTGTGACTACATCTTTACAAATCTCTGCTGGACTACATCCTTACAAATGCCTTCTGTGACTATATCCTTACAAATGCCTAGTGTGACTACATCCTTACAAATGCCTACTGTGACTACATCCTTACAAATGCCTACTGTGACTACATCCTTACAAATGCATACTGTGACTACATCCTTACAAATGTCTACTGTGACTATGTGCTTGCCAATGCCTACTGTGACTACATCCTTACAAATGCCTTCTGTGACTACGTCCTTGCCAATGTCTACTGCGACTACATCCTTACAAATGCCTAGTGTGACTACATCCTTACAAATGCCTTCTGTGACTACGTCCTTGTCAATGTCTACTGTGACTACGTCCTTACAAATGTCTACTGTGACTACATTCTTACAAATGCCTTCTGTGACTACGTCTTTGCCAATGTCTGCTGTGACTACATCCTTACAAATGCCTTCTGTGACTACATCCTTACAAATGCCTTCTGTGATTACGTCCTTACAAATGTCTACTGTGACTTCATCCTTACAAATGTCTACTGTGACTACATCCTTCCCAATGCCTTCAGTGACTACGTCCTTCCCAATGTCTACTGTGACTACGTCCTTACAAATGCCTACTGTGACTACATCCTTACAAATGTCTACTGTGACTACGTCCTTACCAATGTCTACTGTGACAACATCCTTACAAATGCCTTCTGTGACTACATCCTTACAAATGTCTACTGTGATTACATCCTTACAAATGCCTACTGTAACTACATCCTTACAAATGTCTACTGTGACTACATCCTTACAAATGCCTACTGTGACTACATCCTTACAAATGCCTACTGTGACTACATCCTTACAAATGTCTACTGTGACTACATCCTTGCCAATGCCTACTGTAACTACATCCTTACCATTGCCTACTGTGACTACATCCTTACCAATGCCTACTGTGACTACATCCTTACCAATGCCTACTGTGACTACATCCTTACAAATGCCTACTGTGACTACATCCTTACACATGCCTACTGTGACTACATCCTTACAAATGCCTACTGTGACTACATCTTTACAAATCTCTGCTGGACTACATCCTTACAAATGCCTTCTGTGACTATATCCTTACAAATGCCTAGTGTGACTACATCCTTACAAATGCCTACTGTGACTACATCCTTACAAATGCCTACTGTGACTACATCCTTACAAATGCATACTGTGACTACATCCTTACAAATGTCTACTGTGACTATGTGCTTGCCAATGCCTACTGTGACTACATCCTTACAAATGCCTTCTGTGACTACGTCCTTGCCAATGTCTACTGCGACTACATCCTTACAAATGCCTAGTGTGACTACATCCTTACAAATGCCTTCTGTGACTACGTCCTTGTCAATGTCTACTGTGACTACGTCCTTACAAATGTCTACTGTGACTACATTCTTACAAATGCCTTCTGTGACTACTCCTTGCCAATGTCTGCTGTGACTACATCCTTACAAATGCCTTCTGTGACTACATCCTTACAAATGCCTTCTGTGACTACGTCCTTCCCAATGTCTACTGTGACTACATCCTTACAAATGTCTACTGTGACTACGTCCTTACCAATGTCTACTGTGACTACATCCTTACAAATGTCTACTGTGACTACATCCTTACAAATGTCTACTGTGACTACATCCTTACAAATGTCTACTGTGACTACATCCTTACAAATGTCTACTGTGACTATATCCTTACAAATGCCTTCTGTGACTACGTCCTTGCCAATGTCTACTGTGACTACTTCCTTACAAATGTCTACTGTGACTACAACCTTAAAAATGTCTACTATGACTACATCCTTGCCAATGCCTTCTGTGACTACAACCTTACAGATGTCTACTGTGATTACATCCTTACAAATGCCTTCTGTGACTACATCCTTACAAATGCCTTCTGTGACTACATCCTTACAAATGCCATCTGTGACTACATCCTTACAAATGCCTTCTGTGACTACCTCCTTACAAATGCCTACTGTGACTACATCCTTGCCAATGTCTACTGTGACTACATTCTTACAAATGCCTTCTGTGACTACATCCTTACAAATGCCTTCTGTGATTACGTCCTTACAAATGTCTACTGTGACTACATCCTTACAAATGTCTACTGTGACTACATCCTTACAAATGCCTACTGTGACTACATCCTTACAAATGCATACTGTGACTACATCCTTACAAATGTCTATTGTGACTATGTCCTTGCCAATGTCTACTGTGACTACATCCTTACAATGCC
>NW_003124153.1:0-11053 GCF_000003605.2 Saccoglossus kowalevskii
CAAGTTATGTGACTCTCTCATGCTCCCTCATATAGGGCTCTATTTTATTCTGTTGTCATGTCAAATACCATGGTTACAAATATCAATAGAACAGTAGATATGATGCTGGGAGAGAATGGAATACTATTTGAGGGTAAAATGCAAGTAATGTCACTCTCTCACTCTCCCTCATATAGTGCTCTATTTTAATCAGTTGTCATGTCTCCTCTGTCAAATACCATGGTTACAAAGATCAGTAGAAAACTAGACATGATGCTGGGAGAGAATGGAATACTATTTGAGGGTAAAATACAAGTCATGTGACTCTCTCACTCTCCCTCATATAGTGCTCTATTTTATCATGTTGTCATGTCTCCTGTGTCAAATACCATGGTTACAAAGATCAGTAGAAAAGTAGACATGATGCTGGGAGAGAATGGAATACTATTTGAGGGTAAAATACAAGTCATATGACTCTCCCACTCTCCCTCATATAGTGCTCTATTTTATCCTGTTGTCATGTCTCCTCTGTCAAATACCATGGTTACAAAGATCAATAGAACAGTAGACATGATGCTGGGAGAGAATGGAATACTGTTTGAAGGAAAAATACAAGTCATGTGACTCTCACACTCTCCCTCATATAGTGCTCCATGTTATCCCGTTGTCATGTCTCCTGTGTAAAATACCATGGTTACAAAGATCACTAGAACAGTAGACATGATGCTGGGAGAGAATGGAATACTATTTGAGGGAAAAATACAAGTCATGTGACTCTCACACTCTCCCTCATATAGTGCTCCATGTTATCCCGTTGTCATGTCTCCTGTGTAAAATACCATGGTTACAAAGATCAATAGAACAGTAGACATGATGCTGGGAGAGAATGGAATACTATTTGACGGGAAAATGCAAGTCATGTGACTCTCTCACTCTCCCTCATATAGTGCTCTATTTTATCCTGTTGTCATGTCTCCTGTGTCAAATACTATGATTACAAAGATCAATAGAACAGTAGACATGATGCTGGAAGAGAATGGAATACTATTTGAGGGGAAAAATACAAGTCATGTGACTCTCACTCTCCCACATATAGTGCTCTATTTTATCCCGTTGTCATGTCCCCTGTGTAAAATACCATGGTTACAAAAATCAATAGAACAGTAGACATGATGCTGGGAGAGAACGGAATACTATATGATGGAAAAATACAAGTTATGTGACTCTCTCATGCTCCCTCATATAGGGCTCTATTTTATCCTGTTGTCATGTCAAATACCATGGTTACAAATATCAATAGAACAGTAGATATGATGCTGGGAGAGAATGGAATACTATTTGAGGGTAAAATGCAAGTAATGTCACTCTCTCACTCTCCCTCATATAGTGCTCTATTTTAATCAGTTGTCATGTCTCCTCTGTCAAATACCATGGTTACAAAGATCAGTAGAAAAGTAGACATGATGCTGGGAGAGAATGGAATACTATTTGAGGGTAAAATACAAGTCATGTGACTCTCTCACTCTCCCTCATATAGTGCTCTATTTTATCATGTTGTCATGTCTCCTGTGTCAAATACCATGGTTACAAAGATCAGTAGAAAAGTAGACATGATGCTGGGAGAGAATGGAATACTATTTGAGGGTAAAATACAAGTCATATGACTCCCACTCTCCCTCATATAGTGCTCTATTTTATCCTGTTGTCATGTCTCCTCTGTCAAATACCATGGTTACAAAAATCAATAGAACAGAAGACATGATGCTGGGAGAGAATGGAATACTATTTGAGGGTAAAATGCAAGTCATGTGACTCTCTCTCTCTCCCTCATATAATGCTCTATTTTATTCCGTTGTCATGTCTCCTGTGTAAAATACCATGGTTACAAAGATCAATAGAACAGTAGACATGATGCTGGGAGAGAATGGAATACTATTTGACGGGAAAATGCAAGTCATGTGACTCTCTCACTCTCCCTCATATAGTGCTCTATTTTATCCTGTTGTCATGTCTCCTGTGTCAAATACTATGATTACAAAGATCAATAGAACAGTAGACATGATGCTGGAAGAGAATGGAATACTATTTGAGGGGAAAAATACAAGTCATGTGACTCTCACTCTCCCTCATATAGTGCTCTATTTTATCCCGTTGTCATGTCAAATACCATGGTTACAAATATCAATAGAACAATAGATATGATGCTGGGAGAGAATGGAATACTATTTGAGGGTAAAATGCAAGTAATGTCACTCTCTCACTCTCCCTCATATAGTGCTCTATTTTAATCAGTTGTCATGTCTCCTCTGTCAAATACCATGGTTACAAAGATCAATAGAACAGTAGACATGATGCTGGGAGAGAACGGAATACTATATGATGGAAAAATACAAGTTATGCGACTCTCTCATGCTCCCTCATATAGGGCTCTATTTTATCCTGTTGTCATGTCAAATACCATGGTTACAAATATCAATAGAACAATAGATATGATGCTGGGAGAGAATGGAATACTATTTGAGGGTAAAATGCAAGTAATGTCACTCTCTCACTCTCCCTCATATAGTGCTCTATTTTAATCAGTTGTCATGTCTCCTCTGTCAAATACCATGGTTACAAAAGATCAGTAGAAAAGTAGACATGATGCTGGGAGAGAATGGAATACTATTTGAGGGTAAAATACAAGTCACGTGACTCTCTCACTCTCCCTCATATAGTGCTCTATTTTATCATGTTGTCATGTCTCCTGTGTCAAATACCATGGTTACAAAGATCAGTAGAAAAGTAGACATGATGCTGGGAGAGAATGGAATACTATTTGAGGGTAAAATACAAGTCATATGACTCTCCCACTCTCCCTCATATAGTGCTCTATTTTATCCTGTTGTCATGTCTCCTCTGTCAAATACCATGGTTACAAAAATCAATAGAACAGAAGACATGATGCTGGGAGAGAATGGAATACTATTTGAGGGTAAAATGCAAGTCATGTGACTCTCTCACTCTCCCTCATATAATGCTCTATTTTATTCCGTTGTCATGTCTCCTGTGTGAAATACCATGGTTACAAAGATCAGTAGAAATGTAGACATGATGCTGGGAGAGAATGGAATACTATTTGAGGGTAAAATACAAGTCATATGACTCTCCCACTCTCCCTCATATAGTGCTCTATTTTATCCTGTTGTCATGTCTCCTCTGTCAAATACCATGGTTACAAAAATCAATAGAACAGTAGACATGATGCTGGGAGAGAATGGAATACTATTTGACGGGAAAATACAAGTCATGTGACTCTCTCACTCTCCCTCATATAGTGCTCTATTTTATCCTGTTGTCATGTCTCCTGTGACAACTACCATGGTTACAAAGATCAGTAGAAAAGTAGACATGATTCTTGAGAGAATGGAATACTATTTGAGGGTAAAATACAAGTCATGTGAATCTCCCACTCTCCCTCATATAGTGCTCTATTTTATCCTGTTATGTGTCAAATACCATGGTTACAAAGATCAATAGAACAGTAGACATGATGCTTGAGAGAATGGAATACTATTTGAGGGTAAAATACAAGTCATGTGACTCTCCCACTCATAGTGCTCTATTTTATCCTGTTGTCATGTCTCCTCTGTCAAATACCATGGTTACAAAAATCAATAGAACAGAAGACATGATGCTGGGAGAGAATGGAATACTATTTGAGGGAAAAATACAAGTCATGTGACTCTCTCACTCTCCCTCATATAGTGCTCTATTTTATCCTGTTGTCATGTCTCCTGTGACAACTACCATGGTTACAAAGATCAGTAGAAAAGTAGACATGATGCTTGAGAGAATGGAATACTATTTGAGGGTAAAATGCAAGTCATGTGACTCTCCCACTCTCCCTCATATAGTGCTCTATTTTATGCTGTTGTCATGTGTCAAATACCATGGTTACAAAGATCAATAGAACAGTAGACATGATGCTGGGAGAGAATGGAATACTGTTTGAGAGAAAAATGCAAGTCATGTGACTCTCCCACTCTCCCTCATATAGTGCTCTATTTTATCCTGTTGTTATGTCAAATATCATGGTTACAAAGATCAATAGAACAGTAGACATGATGCTGGGAGAGAATGGAATACTGTTTGAGAGAAAAATGCAAGTCATGTGACTCTCTCACTCTCCCTCATATAGTGCTCTATTTTATCCTGTTGTTATGTCTCCTGTGTCAACTACCATGGTTACAAAGATCACTAGAACAGTAGACATGATGCTGGGAGAGAATGGAATACTATTTGAGGGAAAAATACAAGTCATGTGACTCTCACACTCTCCCTCATATAGTGCTCCATGTTATCCCGTTGTCATGTCTCCTGTGTAAAATACCATGGTTACAAAGATCAATAGAACAGTAGACATGATGCTGGGAGAGAATGGAATACTATTTGACGGGAAAATGCAAGTCATGTGACTCTCTCACTCTCCCTCATATAGTGCTCTATTTTATCCTGTTGTCATGTCTCCTGTGTCAAATACTATGATTACAAAGATCAATAGAACAGTAGACATGATGCTGGAAGAGAATGGAATACTATTTGAGGGGAAAAATACAAGTCATGTGACTCTCACTCTCCCTCATATAGTGCTCTATTTTATCCCGTTGTCATGTCTCCTGTGTATAATAACATGGTTACAAAGATCAATAGAACAGTAGACATGATGCTGGGAGAGAACGGAATACTATTTGATGGAGAAATACAAGTTATGTGACTCTCTCATGCTCCCTCATATAGGGCTCTATTTTATCCTGTTGTCATGTCAAATACCATGGTTACAAAGATCAATAGAACAGTAGACATGATGCTGGGGGAGAATGGAATACTATTTGAGGGTAAAATGCAAGTCATGTGACTCTCTCACACTCCCTCATATAGTGCTCTATTTTATCCTGTTGTCATGTCAAATACCATGGTTACAAAGATCAATAGAACAGTAGATATGATGCTGGGAGAGAATGGAATACTATTTGAGGGTAAAATGCAAGTAATGTCACTCTCTCACTCTCCCTCATATAGTGCTCTATTTTAATCAGTTGTCATGTCTCCTCTGTCAAATACCATGGTTACAAAGATCAGTAGAAAAGTAGACATGATGCTGGGAGAGAATGGAATACTATTTGAGGGTAAAATACAAGTCATGTGACTCTCTCATTCTCCCTCATATAGTGCTCTATTTTATCCTGTTGTCATGTCTCCTGTGTCAAATACCATGGTTACAAAGATCAGTAGAAAAGTAGACATGATGCTGGGAGAGAATGGAATACTATTTGAGGGTAAAATACAAGTCATATGACTCTCCCACTCTCCCTCATACAGTGCTCTATTTTATCCTGTTGTCATGTCTCCTCTGTCAAATACCATGGTTACAAAAATCAATAGAACAGAAGACATGATGCTGGGAGAGAATGGAATACTATTTGAGGGAAAAATACAAGTCATGTGACTCTCTCACTCTCCCTCATATAGTGCTCTATTTTATCCTGTTGTCATGTCTCCTGTGACAACTACCATGGTTACAAAGATCAGTAGAAAAGTAGACATGATGCTTGAGAGAATGGAATACTATTTGAGGGTAAAATGCAATTCATGTGACTCTCCCACTCTCCCTCATACAGTGCTCTATTTTATCCTGTTGTCATGTGTCAAATACCATGGTTACAAGATCAATAGAACAGTAGACATGATGCTGGGAGAGAATGGAATACTGTTTGAGAGAAAAATGCAAGTCATGTGACTCTCTCACTCTCCCTCATATAGTGCTCTATTTTATCCTGTTGTCATGTCTCCTGTGTCAACTACCATGGTTACAAAGATCAGTAGAAAAGTAGACATGATGCTGGAAGAGAATGGAATACTATTTGAGGGGAAAAATACAAGTCATGTGACTCTCACTCTCCCTCATATAGTGCTCTATTTTATTCCGTTGTCATGTCTCCTGTGTCAAATACCATGGTTACAAAGATCAGTAGAAAAGTAGACATGATGCTGGGAGAGAATGGAATACTATTTGAGGGAAAAATACAAGTCATGTGACTCTCCCACTCTCCCTCATATAGTGCTCTATTTTATCCTGTTGTTATGTCAAATACCATGGTTACAAAGATCAATAGAAGAGTAGACATGATGCTGGGAGAGAATGGAATACTATTTGAGGATAAAATGCAAGTCATGTGACTCTCTCACTCTCCCTCATATAGTGCTCTATTTTATCCTGTTGTCATGTCTCCTGTGTCAAATACCATGGTTACAAAGGTCAGTAGAAAAGTAGACATGAGGCTTGAGAGAATGGAATACTATTTGAGGGTAAAATACAAGTCATGTGACTCTCCCACTTTCTCTCATATAGTGCTCTATTTTATCATGTTGTCATGTCTCCTGTGTCAAATACCATGGTTACAAAGATCATTAGAACAGTAGACATGATGCTGGGAGAGAATGGAATAATATTTGAGGGTAAAATACAAGTCATGTGACTCTCCCTCATATAGTGCTCTATTTTATCCTGTTGTTATGTCAAATACCATGGTTACAAAGATCGGCAGAACAGTAGACATGATGCTGGGAGAGAATGGAATACTGTTTGAGAGAAAAATGCAAGTCATGTGACTCTCTCACTCTCCCTCATATAGTGCTCTATTTTATCCTGTTGTCATGTCTCCTGTGTCAACTACCATGGTTACAAAGATCAGTAGAAAAGTAGACATGATGCTTGAGAGAATGGAATAATATTTGAAGGTAAAATACAAGTCATGTGACTCTCCCACTCTCCCTCATATAGTGCTCTATTTTATCCCGTTGTCATGTGTCAAATACCATGGTTACAAAGATCAATAGAACAGTCGACATGATGCTGGGAGAGAATGGAATACTATTTGAGGGTAAAATACAAGTCATGTGACTCTCCCACTCTTCCTCATATAGTGCTCTATTTTATGCCTTTGTCATGTCTCCTGTGTCAAATACCATGGTTACAAAGATCAGTAGAAAAGTAGACATGATGCTGGGAGAGAATGGAATACTATTTGAGGGTAAAATACAAGTCATGTGACTCTCCCACTCTCCCTCATATAGTGCTCTATTTTGTCCTGTTGTCATGTCTACTGTGTCAAATACCATGGTTACAAAGATCAGTAGAAAAGTAGACATGATGCTGGGAGAGAATGGAATACTATTTGAGGATAAAATGCAAGTCATGTGACTCTCTCACTCTCCCTCATATAGTGCTCTATTTTATCCTGTTGTCATGTCTCCTGTGTCAAATATCATGGTTACAAAGATGAGTAGAAAAGTAGACATAATGCTTGAGAGTATGGAATACTATTTGAGGGTAAAATACAAGTCATGTGACTCTCCCACTCTCCCTCATATAGTACTCTATTTTATCCTGTTGTCATGTCTCCTATGTCAAATACCATGGTTACAAAGATCAGTAGAAAAGTAGACATGATGCTGGGAGAGAATGGAATACTATTTGAGGGAAAAATACAAGTCATGTGACTCTCCCACTCTCCCTCATATAGTGCTCTATTTTACCCTGTTGTTATGTCAAATACCATGGTTACAAAGATCAATAGAACAGTAGACATGATGCTGGGAGAGAATGGAATACTATTTGAGGGTAAAATACAAGTAATGTGACTCTCCCACTCTCCCTCATATAGTACTCTATTTTATCCTGTTGTCATGTCTCCTATGTCAAATACCATGGTTACAAAGATCAGTAGAAAAGTAGACATTGATGCTGGGAGAGAATGGAATACTATTTGAGGGTAAATACAAGTCATGTGACTCTCCCACTCTCCTCATATAGTGCTCTATTTGTCCTGTAGTCATGTCTACTGTGTCAAATACCATGGTTACAAAGATCAGTAGAAAAGTAGACATGATGCTTGAGAGAATGGAATACTATTTGAGGGTAAAATACAAGTCATATGACTCTCCCACTCTCCCTCATATAGTGCTCTATTTTATCCTGTTGTCATGTCTCCTCTGTCAAATACCATGGTTACAAAAATCAATAGAACAGAAGACATGATACAGGGAGAGAATGGAATACTATTTGAGGGAAAAATACAAGTCATGTGACTTTCTCACTCTCCCTCATATAATGCTCTATTTTATTCCGTTGTCATGTCTCCTGTGTCAAATACCATGGTTACAAAGATCAGTAGAAAAGTAGACATGATGCTGGGAGAGAATGGAATACTATTCGAGGGTAAAATACAAGTTATGTGACTCTCCCACTCTCCCTCATATAGTGCTCTATTTTATCCTGTTGTTATGTCAAATACCATGGTTACAAAGATCAATAGAACAGTAGACATGATGCTGGGAGAGAATGGAATACTGTTTGAGAGAAAAATGCAAGTCATGTGACTCTCTCACTCTCCCTCATATAGTGCTCTATTTTATCCTGTTGTCATGTTTCCTGTGTCAACTACCATGGTTACAAAGATCACTAGAACAGTAGACATGATGCTGGGAGAGAATGGAATACTATTTGAAGGAAAAATACAAGTCATGTGACTCTCTCACTCTCCCTCATATAGTGCTCCATGTTATCCCGTTGTCATGTCTCCTGTGTAAAATACCATGGTTACAAAAATCAATAGAACAGTAGACATGATGCTGGGAGAGAATGGAATATTATATGACGGGAAAATACAAGTCATGTGACTCTCTCACTCTCCCTCATATAGTGCTCTATTTTATCCTGTTGTCATGTCTCCTGTGTCAAATACTATGATTACAAAGATCAATAGAACAATGGACATGATGCTGGAAGAGAATGGAATACTATTTGAGGGGAAAAATACAAGTCATGTGACTCTCACTCTCCCTCATATAGTGCTCTATTTTATCCCGTTGTCATGTCTCCTGTGTAAAATACCATGGTTACAAAGATCAATAGAACAGTAGACATGATGCTGGGAGAGAACGGAATACTATTTGATGGAAAAATACAAGTTATGTGACTCTCTCATGCTTCCTCATATAGGGCTCTATTTTATCCTGTTGTCATGTCAAATACCATGGTTACAAAGATCAATAGAACAGTAGACATGATGCTGGGAGAGAATGGAATACTATTTGAGGGTAAAATACAAGTCATGTGACTCTCTCACTCTCCCTCATATAGTGCTCTATTTTATCCCGTTGTCATTTCTCCTGTGTCAAATACCATGGTTACAAAGATCAGTAGAAAAGTAGACATGATGCTGGGAGAGAATGGAATACTATTTGAGGGTAAAATACAAGTCATGTGACTCTCCCACTCTCCCTCGTATAGTGCTCTATTTTATAATGTTGTCATGTCTCCTGTGTCAAATACCATGGTTACAAAGATCAGTTGAAAAATAGACATGATGCTTGAGAGAATGGAATACTATTTGAGGGTAAAATACAAGTCATGTGACTCTCCCACTCTCCCTCATATAGTGCTCTATTTTATCCTGTTGTCATGTCTCCTCTGTCAAATACCATGGTTACAAAAATCAATAGAACAGAAGACATGATGCTGGGAGAGAATGGAATACTATTTGAGGGAAAAATACAAGTCATGTGACTCTCTCACTCTCCCTCATATAATGCTCCATTTTATTCCGTTGTCATGTCTCCTGTGTCAAATACCATGGTTACAAAGATCAGTAGAAAAGTAGACATGATGCTGGGAGAGAATGGAATACTATTTGAGGGTAAAATACAAGTCATGTGACTCTCCCTCATATAGTGCTCTATTATATCCTGTTGTTTTGTCAAATACCATAGTTACAAAGATCAATAGAACAGTAGACATGATGCTGGTAGAGAATGGAATACTGTTTGAGAGAAAAATGAAAGTCATGTGACTATCTCACTCTCCCTCATATAGTGCTCTATTTTATCCTGTTGTCATGTCTCCTGTGTCAACTACCATGGTTACAAAGATCAGTAGAAAAGTAGACATGATGCTTGAGAGAATGGAATACTATTTGAGGGTAAAATACAAGTCATGTGACTCTCCCACTCTCCCTCATATAGTGCTCTATTTAATCCTGTTGTTATGTGTCAAATACCATGGTTACAAAGATCAATAGAACAGTAGACATGATGCTGGGAAAGAATTGAATACTATTTAAGGGAAAAATACAAGTCATGTGTCTCTCCCACTCTCCCTCATATAGTGCTCTATTTTATCCTGTTGTCATGTCTCCTGTGTCACATACCATGGTTACAAAAATCAATAGAACAGAAGACATGATGCTGGGAGAGAATGGAATACTATTTGAGGGTAAAATACAACTCATGTGACTCTCCCACTCTCCCTCATATAGTGCTCTATTTTATCCTGTTGTCATGTCTCCTCTGTCAATTACCATGGTTACAAAGATCAATAGAACAGTAGACATGATGCTGGAAGAGAATGGAATACTATTTGAGGGAAAAAATACAAGTCATGTGACTCTCTCACTCTCCCTCATATAGTGCTCTATTTTATCCCGTTGTCATTTCTCCTGTGTCAAATACCATGGTTACAAAGATCAGTAGAAAAGTAGACATGATGCTGGGAGAGAATGAATACTATTTGAGGGTAAAATACAAGTCATGTGACGCTCCCACTCTCCCTCATATAGTGCTCTATTTTATAATGTTGTCATGTCTCCTGTGTCAAATACCATGGTTACAAAGATCAGTAGAAAAATAGACATGATGCTTGAGAGAATGGAATACTATTTGAGGGTAAAATACAAGTCATGTGACTCTCCCACTCTCCCTCATATAGTGCTCTATTTTATCCTGTTGTCATGTCTCCTCTGTCAAATACCATGGTTACAAAAATCAATAGAACAGAAGATATGATGCTGGGAGAGAATGGAATACTATTTGAGGGAAAAATACAAGTCATGTGACTCTCTCACTCTCCCTCATATAGTGCTCTATTTTATCCCGTTGTCATGTCTCCTGTGTAAAATACCATGGTTACAAAGATCAATAGAACAGTAGACATGATGCTGGGAGAGAACGGATTACTATTTGATGGAAAAATACA
>NW_003124212.1:0-15759 GCF_000003605.2 Saccoglossus kowalevskii
TCATATTCATTTCTATATGCTATCTATATGTTTTGCCGCGTGTACATACGCAGTGACTGGCTGGCAAATTAACTGTATTCATTTCTATAGGCCATCTATACGTTTTGCGACGTGTACATACGCCGTGACTGGCTAGCAAATGGACCCTATTCATTTCTATAGGCTATCTGTATGTTTTGCGACGTGTACATACGCAGTGATTGGCTGGCAAATTAACTGTATTCATTTCTATAGGCCGTCTATATTTTTTGCGACGTGTACATACGCAGTGACTGGCTGGCAATTGGACCCTATTCATTTCTATAGGCCATCTATTTGTTTTGTGTGCATGTACATACGCAGTGACTGGCTGGCAAATGGACCCTATTCATTTCTATATGCCATCTATATGTTTTGCGACGTGTACATACGCAGCGACTGGATGGCAAATGGACCCTATTCATTTCTATAGGCCATCTATATGTTTTGCGACGTGTATATACGCAGTGACTGGCTGGCAAATTAACTGTATTCATTTCTATATGTCATCTATATGTTTTGCGTCGTTTACAGACGGAATGACTGGCTGGCAAATAGACCCTATTCATTTCTATAGGCCACCTATATGTTTTGCGACGTGATCATGCGCAATGACTGGCTTGCATATGAACCCTATTCATTTCTATAGGCCATCTATATGTTTTGCGACGTGTACATACGCAATGACTGGCTGGCCAATGGACCCCACTCATTTCTATAGGCCATCTATACGTTTTGTGTGCATGTACATACGCACAGACTGGCTGGTAAATGGCCCCTATTCATTTCTATATGCTATCTATATATTTTGCCACGTGTACATACGCAGTGACTGGCTGGCAAATTAACTGTATTCATTTCTATATGTCATCTATATGTTTTGCGTCGTTTACATACGCAATGACTGGCTGGCAAATAGACCCTATTCATTTCTATAGGCCACCTATATGTTTTGCGACGTGTTCACGCGCAATGACTGGCTTGCATATGAACCCTATTCATTTCTATAGGTCATCTATATGTTTTGCGACGTGTACATACGCAATGACTGGCTAGCCAATGGACCCCACTCATTTCTATAGGCCATCTATACGTTTTGTGTGCATGTACATACGCACTGACTGGCTGGTAAATTAACTGTATTCATTTCTATATGTCATCTATATGTTTTGCGTCGTTTACATACGCAATGACTGGCTGGCAAATAGACCCTATTCATTTCAAAAGGCCACCTATATGTTTTGCGACGTGTTCATGCGCAATGACTGGCTTGCATATGAACCCTATTCATTTCTATAGGTCATCTATATGTTTTGCGACGTGTACATACGAAATGACTGGCTGGCCAATGGACCCCACTCATTTCTATAGGCCATCTATACGTTTTGTGTGCATGTACATACGCACTGACTGGCTGGTAAATGGACCCTATTCATTTCTATATGCTATCTATATGTTTTGCCACGTGTACATACGCAGTGACTGGCTGGCAAATTAACTGTATTCATTTCTATATGTCATCTATATGTTCTGCGTCGTTTACATACGCAATGACTGGCTGGCAAATAGACCCTATTCATTTCTATAGGCCACCTATATGTTTTGCGACGTGTTCATGCGCAATGACTGGCTTGCATATTAACCCTATTCATTTCTATAGGTCATCTATATGTTTTGCGACGTGTACATACGCAATGACTGGCTGGCCAATGGACCCCACTCATTTCTATAGGCCCATCTATACGTTTTGTGTGCATGTACATACGCACTGACTGGCTGGTAAACGGACCCTATTCATTTCTATATGCTATCTATATGTTTTGCCACGTGTACATACGCAGGGACTGGCTGGCAAATTAACTGTATTCATTTCTATAGGCCATCTATACGTTTTGCGACGTGTACATACGCCGTGACTGGCTAGCAAATGGACCCTATTCATTTCCATAGGATATCTGTATGTTTTGCGACGTGTACATACGCAGTGATTGGCTGGCAAATTAACTGTATTCATTTCTATAGGCCGTCTATATGTTTTGCGACGTGTACATACGCAGTGACTGGCTGGCAATTGGACCCTATTCATTTCTATAGGCCATCTATTTGTTTTGTGTGCATGTACATACGCAGTGACTGGCTGGCAAATGGACCCTATTCATTTCTATATGTCATCTATATGTTTTGCGACGTGTACATACGCAGCGACTGGCTGGCAAATTAACTGTATTCATTTCTATAGGCCATCTATACGTTTTGCGACGTGTACATACACAGTGACTGGCTGGCAAATGGACCCTATTCATTTATGTAGACCATCTATATGTTTTGCGACGTGTACATACACAGTAACTGGCTGGCAATTGGAACCTATTCATTTCTATAGGCAATCTATTTGTTTTGTGTGCATGTACATACGCAGTGACTGGCTGGCAATTGGACCCTATTCATTTCTATAGGCCATCCATATATTTTGCGACGTGTACATACACAGTAACTGGCTGGCAATTGGACCCTATTCATTTCTATAGGCCATCTATTTGTTTTGTGTGCATGTACATACGCAGTGACTGGCTGGCAAATGGACCCTATTCATTTCTATATGCCATCTATATGTTTTGTGACGTGTACATACGCAGCAACTGGCTAGCAAATTGCCCCTATTCATTTCTACAGGCCATCTATATGTTTTGCGACGTGCATATACGCAGTGACTGGCTGGCAAATTAACTGTATTCATTTCTATATGTCATCTATATGTTTTGCGTCGTTTACATACGCAGTGACTGGCTGGCAAATAGAACCTATTCATTTCTATAGGCCACCTATATGTTTTGCGACGTGTTCATGCGCAATGACTGGCTTGCATATGAACCCTATTAATTTCTATAGGCCATCTATATGTTTTGCGACGTGTACATACGCAATGACTGGCTTGCATATGAACCCTATTAATTTCTATAGGCCATCTATATGTTTTGCGACGTGTACATACGCAATGACTGGCTGGCAAATGGACACTATTCATTTCTATAGGCAATCTATACATTTTGTGTGCATGTACATACGCAGTGACTGGCTGGCAAATGAACCCTATTCATTTCTATAGGTTATCTATATGTTTTGCCACGTGTACATACGCCGTGACTGGCTGGCAAATGAACTCTATTCATTTCTATAGGCCATCTATACGTTTTGCGACGTGTACATACGCCGTGACTGGCTGGCAAATGGACCCTATTCATTTCTATAGGCCGTCTATATGTTTTGCGACGTGTACATACGCATTGACTGGCTGGCAATTGGACCCTATTCATTTCAATAGGGCATCTATATGTTTTGCGACGTGTACATACCCAGTGACTGGCTGGCAATTGGACCCTATTCATTTTCTATAGACCATCTATACGTTTTGTGTGCATGTACATACGCAGTGACTGGCTGGCAATGGACCCTATTCATTTGTATAGGCCATCTATATGTTTTGCGACGTGTACATACACAGTGACTGGCTGGCAATTGGACCCTATTCATTTCTATAGGCCATCTATATGATTTGCGACGTGTACATACACAGTAACTGGCTGGCTATTGGACCCTATTCATTTCTATAGGCCATCTATTTGTTTTGTGTGCATGTACATACGCAGTGACTGGCTGGCAAATGGACCCTATTCATTTCTATATGCCATCTATATGTTTTGCGACGTGTACATACTCAGCGACTGGCTGGCAAATGGCCCCTATTCATTTCTACAGGCCATCTATATGTTTTGCGACGTGCATATACGCAGTGACTGGCTGGCAAATTAACTGTATTCATTTCTATATGTCATCTATATGTTTTGCGTCGTTTACATACGCAGTGACTGGCTGGCAAATAGACCCTATTCATTTCTATAGGCCACCTATATGTTTTGCGACGTGTTCATGCGCAATGACTGGCTTGCATATGAACCCTATTTATTTCTATAGGCCATCTATATGTTTTGCGACGTGTACATACGCAATGACTGGCTGGCAAATGGACCCTATTCATTTCTATAGGCCATCTATATGTATTGTGACATGTACATACGCAATGACTGGCTGGCAAATGGACACTATTCATTTCTATAGGCCATCTATACGTTTTGTGTGCATGTACATACGCAGTGACTGGCTGACAAATGAACCCTATCATTTCATAGCATCTATACGTTTGCGACTTGTACATACGCCGTGACTGCTGACAAATGACCCTATTCATTTCTATAGGTCATCTCTATGTTTTGCGACGTGTACAAACGCAGTGACTGGCTGGCAAATGGACCCTATTCATTTCAATAGGGCATCTATATGTTTTGCGACGTGTACATACCCAGTGACTGGCTGGCAATTGGACCCTATTCATTTCTATAGACCATCTATACGTTTTGTGTGCATGTACATACGCAGTGACTGGCTGGCAAATGGGCCCTATTTATTTCTATAGGCCATCTATACGTTTTGTGTGCATGTACATACGCAGAGACTGGCTGGCAAATATACCGTATTCATTTCTATAGGCCATATATACGTTTTGCGACGTGTACATACGCAGTGACTGGCTGGCAAATGGACCCTATTCATTTCTATAGGTCATCTATACGTTTTGCGACGTGTACATACGCAGTGACTGGCTGGCAAATTAACTGTATTCATTTCTATAGACCGTCTATATTTTTTGCGACGTGTACATACGCAGTGACTGGCTGGCAATTGGACCCTATTCATTTCTATAGGCCATCTATTTGTTTTGTGTGCATGTACATACGCAGTGACTGGCTGGCAAATGGACCCTATTCATTTCTATATGCCATCTATATGTTTTGCGACGTGTACATACGCAGCGACTGGATGGCAAATGGCCCCTATTCATTTCTACAGGCCATCTATATGTTTTGCGACGTGTATATACGCAGTGACTGGCTGGCAAATTAACTGTATTCATTTCGATATGTCATCTATATGTTTTACGTCGTTTACATACGCAATGACTGGCTGGCAAATAGACCCTATTCATTTCTATAGGCCACCTATATGTTTTGCGACGTGTTCATGCGCAATGACTGGCTTGCATATGAACCCTATTCATTTCTATAGGCCATCTATATGTTTTGCGACGTGTACATACGCAATGACTGGCTGGCCAATGGACCCCACTCATTTCTATAGGCCATCTATACGTTTTGTGTGCATGTACATACGCACAGACTGGCTGGTAAATGGACCCTATTCATTTCTATATGCTATCTATATGTTTTGCCACGTGTACATACGCAGTGACTGGCTGGCAAATTAACTGTATTCATTTCTATATGTCATCTATATGTTTTGCGTCGTTTACATACGCAATGACTGGCTGGCAAATAGACCCTATTCATTTCTATAGGCCACCTATATGTTTTGCGACGTGTTCACGCGCAATGACTGGCTTGCATATGAACCCTATTCATTTCTATAGGTCATCTATATGTTTTGCGACGTGTACATACGCAATGACTGGCTGGCCAATGGACCCCACTCATTTCTATAGGCCATCTATACGTTTTGTGTGCATGTACATACGCACTGGCTGGCTGGTAAATTAACTGTATTCATTTCTATATGTCATCTATATGTTTTGCGTCGTTTACATACGCAATGACTGGCTGGCAAATAGACCCTATTCATTTCAATAGGCCACCTATATGTTTTGCGACGTGTTCATGCGCAATGACTGGCTTGCATATGAACCCTATTCATTTCTATAGGTCATCTATATGTTTTGCGACGTGTACATACGCAATGACTGGCTGGCCAATGGACCCCACTCATTTCTATAGGCCATCTATACGTTTTGTGTGCATGTACATACGCACTGACTGGCTGGTAAATGGACCCTATTCATTTCTATATGCTATCTATATGTTTTGCCACGTGTACATACGCAGTGACTGGCTGGCAAATTAACTGTATTCATTTCTATATGTCATCTATATGTTCTGCGTCGTTTACATACGCAATGACTGGCTGGCAAATAGACCCTATTCATTTCTATAGGCCACCTATATGTTTTGTGACGTGTTCATGCGCAATGACTGGCTTGCATATGAACCCTATTCATTTCTATAGGTCATCTATATGTTTTGCGACGTGTACATACGCAATGACTGGCTGGCCAATGGACCCCACTCATTTCTATAGGCCATCTATACGTTTTGTGTGCATGTACATACGCACTGACTGGCTGGTAAATTAACTGTATTCATTTCTATATGTCATCTATATGTTTTGCGTCGTTTACATACGCAATGACTGGCTGGCAAATAGACCCTATTCATTTCTATAGGCCACCTATATGTTTTGCGACGTGTTCATGCGCAATGACTGGCTTGCATATGAACCCTATTCATTTCTATAGGTCATCTATATGTTTTGCGACGTGTACATACGCAATGACTGGCTGGCCAATGGACCCCACTCATTTCTATAGGCCATCTATACGTTTTGTGTGCATGTACATACGCACTGACTGGCTGGTAAACGGACCCTATTCATTTCTATATGCTATCTATATGTTTTGCCACGTGTACATACGCAGTGACTGGCTGGCAAATTAACTGTATTCATTTCTATAGGCCATCTATACGTTTTGCGACGTGTACATACGCCGTGACTGGCTAGCAAATGGACCCTATTCATTTCCATAGGATATCTGTATGTTTTGCGACGTGTACATACGCAGTGATTGGCTGGCAAATTAACTGTATTCATTTCTATAGGCCGTCTATATGTTTTGCGACGTGTACATACGCAGTGACTGGCTGGCAATTGGACCCTATTCATTTCTATAGGCCATCTATTTGTTTTGTGTGCATGTACATACGCAGTGACTGGCTGGCAAATGGACCCTATTCATTTCTATATGTCATCTATATGTTTTGCGACGTGTACATACGCAGCGACTGGCTGGCAAATTAACTGTATTCATTTCTATAGGCCATCTATACGTTTTGCGACGTGTACATACACAGTGACTGGCTGGCAAATGGACCCTATTCATTTATGTAGACCATCTATATGTTTTGCGACGTGTACATACACAGTAACTGGCTGGCAATTGGAACCTATTCATTTCTATAGGCAATCTATTTGTTTTGTGTGCATGTACATACGCAGTGACTGGCTGGCAATTGGACCCTATTCATTTCTATAGGCCATCCATATATTTTGCGACGTGTACATACACAGTAACTGGCTGGCAATTGGACCCTATTCATTTCTATAGGCCATCTATTTGTTTTGTGTGCATGTACATACGCAGTGACTGGCTGGCAAATGGACCCTATTCATTTCTATATGCCATCTATATGTTTTGCGACGTGTACATACGCAGCGACTGGATGGCAAATGGCCCCTATTCATTTCTACAGGCCATCTATATGTTTTGCGACGTGTATATACGCAGTGACTGGCTGGCAAATTAACTGTATTCATTTCGATATGTCATCTATATGTTTTACGTCGTTTACATACGCAATGACTGGCTGGCAAATAGACCCTATTCATTTCTATAGGCCACCTATATGTTTTGCGACGTGTTCATGCGCAATGACTGGCTTGCATATGAACCCTATTCATTTCTATAGGCCATCTATATGTTTTGCGACGTGTACATACGCAATGACTGGCTGGCCAATGGACCCCACTCATTTCTATAGGCCATCTATACGTTTTGTGTGCATGTACATACGCACAGACTGGCTGGTAAATGGACCCTATTCATTTCTATATGCTATCTATATGTTTTGCCACGTGTACATACGCAGTGACTGGCTGGCAAATTAACTGTATTCATTTCTATATGTCATCTATATGTTTTGCGTCGTTTACATACGCAATGACTGGCTGGCAAATAGAGCCTATTCATTTCTATAGGCCACCTATATGTTTTGCGACGTGTTCACGCGCAATGACTGGCTTGCATATGAACCCTATTCATTTCTATAGGTCATCTATATGTTTTGCGACGTGTACATACGCAATGACTGGCTGGCCAATGGACCCCACTCATTTCTATAGGCCATCTATACGTTTTGTGTGCATGTACATACGCACTGGCTGGCTGGTAAATTAACTGTATTCATTTCTATATGTCATCTATATGTTTTGCGTCGTTTACATACGCAATGACTGGCTGGCAAATAGACCCTATTCATTTCAATAGGCCACCTATATGTTTTGCGACGTGTTCATGGCAATGACTGGCTTGCATATGAACCCTATTCATTTCTATAGGTCATCTATATGTTTTGCGACGTGTACATACGCAATGACTGGCTGGCCAATGGACCCCACTCATTTCTATAGGCCATCTATACGTTTTGTGTGCATGTACATACGCACTGACTGGCTGGTAAATGGACCCTATTCATTTCTATATGCTATCTATATGTTTTGCCACGTGTACATACGCAGTGACTGGCTGGCAAATAGACCCTATTCATTTCTATAGGCCACCTATATGTTTTGTGACGTGTTCATGCGCAATGACTGGCTTGCATATGAACCCTATTCATTTCTATAGGTCATCTATACGTTTTGCGACGTGTACATACGCCGTGACTGGCTAGCAAATGGACCCTATTCATTTCCATAGGAAATCTGTATGTTTTGCGACGTGTACATACGCAGTGATTGGCTGGCAAATTAACTGTATTCATTTCTATAGGCCGTCTATATGTTTTGCGACGTGTACATACGCAGTGACTGGCTGGCAATTGGACCCTATTCATTTCTATAGGCCATCTATTTGTTTTGTGTGCATGTACATACGCAGTGACTGGCTGGCAAATGGACCCTATTCATTTCTATATGTCATCTATATGTTTTGCGACGTGTACATACGCAGCGACTGGCTGGCAAATTAACTGTATTCATTTCTATAGGCCATCTATACGTTTTGCGACGTGTACATACACAGTGACTGGCTGGCAAATGGACCCTATTCATTTATGTAGACCATCTATATGTTTTGCGACGTGTACATACACAGTAACTGGCTGGCAATTGGAACCTATTCATTTCTATAGGCAATCTATTTGTTTTGTGTGCATGTACATACGCAGTGACTGGCTGGCAATTGGACCCTATTCATTTCTATAGGCCATCCATATATTTTGCGACGTGTACATACACAGTAACTGGCTGGCAATTGGATCCTATTCATTTCTATAGGCCATCTATTTGTTTTGTGTGCATGTACATACGCAGTGACTGGCTGGCAAATGGACCTATCATATTATATGTCATCTGTATGTTTTGCGACGTGTACATACGCAGTGACTGGCTGGCAAATGGACTTTATCATTTCTACAGGTCATCTATATGTTTTGCGACGTGTACATACACAGTGACTGGCTGGCAATTGGACCCTATTCATTTCTATAGGCCATCTATATGTTTTGCGACGTGTACATACACAGTAACTGGCTGGCAATTGGACCCTATTCATTTCTATAGGCCATCTATTTGTTTTGTGTGCATGTACATACGCAGTGACTGGCTGGCAAATGGACCCTATTCATTTCTATATGCCATCTATATGTTTTGCGACGTGTACATACGCAGCGACTGGCTGGCAAATGGCCCCTATTCATTTCTACAGGCCATCTATATGTTTTGCGACGTGTATATACGCAGTGATTGGCTGGCAAATTAACTGTATTCATTTCTATATGTCATCTATATGTTTTGCGTCGTTTACATTCGCTGTGACTGGCTGGCAAATAGACCCTATTCATTTCTATAGGCATCCTATATGTTTTGCGACGTGTTCATGCGCAATGACTGGCTTGCATATGAACCCTATTCATTTCTATAGGCCATCTATATGTTTTGCGACGTGTACATACGCAATGACTGGCTGGCAAATGGACCCCACTCATTTCTACAGGTCATCTATATGTTTTGCGACGTGTACATACACAGTGACTGGCTGGCAATTGGACCCTATTCATTTCTATAGGCCATCTATATGATTTGCGACGTGTACATACACAGTAACTGGCTGGCTATTGGACCCTATTCATTTCTATAGGCCATCTATTTGTTTTGTGTGCATGTACATACGCAGTGACTGGCTGGCAAATGGACCCTATTCATTTCTATATGCCATCTATATGTTTTGCGACGTGTACATACGTAGCGACTGGCTGGCAAATGGCCCCTATTCATTTCTACAGGCCATCTATATGTTTTGCGACGTGCATATACGCAGTGACTGGCTGGCAAATTAACTGTATTCATTTCTATATGTCATCTATATGTTTTGCGTCGTTTACATACGCAGTGACTGGCTGGCAAATAGACCCTATTCATTTCTATAGGCCACCTATATGTTTTGCGACGTGTTCATGCGCAATGACTGGCTTGCATATGAACCCTATTTATTTCTATAGGCCATCTATATGTTTTGCGACGTGTACATACGCAATGACTGGCTGGCAAATGGACCCTATTCATTTCTATAGGCCATCTATATGTATTGCGACATGTAAGTACGCAGTGACTGGCTGGCAAATGGACACTATTCATTTCTATAGGCAATCAATACGTTTTGTGTGCGTGTACATACGCAGTGACTGGCTGACAAAAGGACTCTATTAATTTCCATAGGCCATCCATACGTTTTCTGTGCGTGTACATACGCAGCGACAGGCTGACAAATGAACCCTATTCATTTCTATAGGCCATCTATATATTTTGCGACGTGTACATACGCAGTGACTGGCTGGCAAATTAACTGTATTCATTTCTATAGGTCATCTATACGTTTTGCGTCGTGTACATACACAGTAACTGGCTGGCAATTGGACCCTATTCATTTCTATAGGCCATCTATTTGTTTTGTGTGCATGTACATACGCAGTGACTGGCTGGCAATTGGACCCTATTCATTTCTATAGGCCATCCATATGTTTTGCGACGTGTACATACACAGTAACTGGCTGGTAATTGGACCCTATTCATTTCTATAGGCCATCTATTTGTTTTGTGTGCATGTACATACGCAGTGACTGGCTGGCAAATGGACCCTATTCATTTGTATAGGCCATCTATATGTTTTGCGACGTGTACATACGCAGCGACTGTCTGGCAAATGGCCCCTATTCATTTATACAGGCCATCTATATGTTTTGCGACGTGCATATACTCAGTGACTGGCTGGCAAATTAACTGTATTCATTTCTATATGTCATCTATATGTTTTGCATCGTTTACATACGCAGTGACTGGCTGTCAAATAGACCCTATTCATTTCTATAGGCCACCTATATGTTTTGCGACGTGTTCATGCGCAATGACTGGCTTGCATATGAACCCTATTTATTTCTATAGGCCATCTATATGTTTTGCGACGTGTACATACGCAATGACTGGCTGGCAAATGGACCCTATTCATTTCTATAGGCCATCTATATGATTTGCGACGTGTACATACACAGTAACTGGCTGGCAATTGGACCCTATTCATTTCTATAGGCCATCTATTTGTTTTGCGTGCATGTACATACGCAGTGACTGGCTGGCAAATGGACCCTATTCATTTCTATAGGCCATCTATACGTTTTGCGACGCGTACATACGCAGTGACTGGCTGGCAAATGGACCCTATTCATTTCTATAAGCCATCTAAATGTTTTGCAACGTGTTCATGCGCAATGACAGGCTGGCAAATGGACCCTATTCATTTCTATAGGCCATCTATACGTTTTGCGACGTGTACATATGCAGTATCTGACTGGAAAATGGACCCTATTCATTTCTATATGTCATATATATGTTTTGCGACGTGCACATACGCAGTGACCGGCTGGCAAATGGACCCTATTCATTTCTATTGGCCATCTATATGTTTTGCGACGTGTACATACGCAGTGACTGGCTGGCAATTGGACACTATTCATTTCTATAGGCCATCTATACGTTTTGCGACGTGTACAAACGCAGTGACTGGCTGGCAAATCGACCCTATTCATTTCTATTGGCCACTTAAATGTTTTGTGACGTGTACATACGCAGTGACTGGCTAGCAAATGGACCCTATTCATTTCTATATGCTATCTATATGTTTTGCCACGTCTACATACGCAGTGACTGGCTGGCAAATTAACTGTATTCATTTCTATAGGCCATCTATACGTTTTGCGACGTGTACATACGCCGTGACTGGCTAGCAAATGGACCCTATTCATTTCTATTGGCCATCTATATGTTTTGCGACGTGTACATACGCAGTGACTGGCTGGCAAATGGACACTATTCATTTCTATAGGCCATCTATATATTTTGCGACATGTACATACGCAGTGACTGGCTGGCAAATTAACTGTATTCATTTCTATAGGTCATCTATACGTTTTGCGACGTGTACATACACAGTAACTGGCTGGCAATTGGACCCTATTCATTTCTATAGGCCATCTATTTGTTTTGTGTGCATGTACATACGCAGTGACTGGCTGGCAATTGGACCCTATTCATTTCTATAGGCCATCCATATGTTTTGCGACGTGTACATACACAGTAACTGGCTGGCAATTGGACCCTATTCATTTCTATAGGCCATCTATTTGTTTTGTGTGCATGTACATACGCAGTGACTGGCTGGCAAATGGACCCTATTCATTTGTATAGGCCATCTATATGTTTTGCGACGTGTACATACGCTGCGACTGGCTGGCAAATGGCCCCTATTCATTTATACAGGCCATCTATATGTTTTGCGACGTGTACATACGCAGTGACTGGCTGGCAAATTAACTGTATTCATTTCTATAGGCCATCTATATGTTTTGCGACGTGTACATACGCAGTGACTGGCTAGCAAATGGACCCTATTCATTTCCATAGGATATCTGTATGTTTTGCGACGTGTACATACGCAGTGACTGGCTGGCAAATTAACTGTATTCATTTCTATAGGCCGTCTATATGTTTTGCGACGTGTACATACGCAGTGACTGGCTGGCAATTGGACCCTATTCATTTCTATAGGCCATCTATTTGTTTTGTGTGCATGTACATACGCAGTGACTGGCTGGCAAATGGACCCTATTCATTTCTATATGTCATCTATATGTTTTGCGACGTGTACATACGCAGCGACTGGCTGGCAAATTAACTGTATTCATTTCTATAGGCCATCTATACGTTTTGCGACGTGTACATACGCAGTGACTGGCTGGCAAATGGACCCTATTCATTTATGTAGACCATCTATATGTTTTGCGACGTGTACATACACAGTAACTGGCTGGCAATTGGAACCTATTCATTTCTATAGGCAATCTATTTGTTTTGTGTGCATGTACATACGCAGTGACTGGCTGGCAATTGGACCCTATTCATTTCTATAGGCCATCCATATATTTTGCGACGTGTACATACACAGTAACTGGCTGGCAATTGGACCCTATTCATTTCTATAGGCCATCTATTTGTTTTGTGTGCATGTACATACGCAGTGACTGGCTGGCAAATGGACCCTATTCATTTCTATATGCCATCTATATGTTTTGTGACGTGTACATACGCAGCGACTGGCTAGCAAATTGCCCCTATTCATTTCTACAGGCCATCTATATGTTTTGCGACGTGCATATACGCAGTGACTGGCTGGCAAATTAACTGTATTCATTTCTATATGTCATCTATATGTTTTGCGTCGTTTACATACGCAGTGACTGGCTGGCAAATAGACCCTATTCATTTCTATAGGCCACCTATATGTTTTGCGACGTGTTCATGCGCAATGACTGGCTTGCATATGAACCCTATTAATTTCTATAGGCCATCTATATGTTTTGCGACGTGTACATACGCAATGACTGGCTTGCATATGAACCCTATTAATTTCTATAGGCCATCTATATGTTTTGCGACGTGTACATACGCAATGACTGGCTGGCAAATGGACACTATTCATTTCTATAGGCAATCTATATGTTTTGTGTGCATGTACATACGCAGTGACTGGCTGGCAAATGAACGCTTATTCATTTCTATAGGCCCATCTATAACGTTTTGCGACTTGTACATACGCCGTGACTGGCTGGCAAATGGACCCTATTCATTTCTATAGGCCACCTATATGTTTTGCGACGTGTACATACGCAATGACTGGCTGGCCAATGGACCCCACTCATTTCTATAGGCCATCTATACGTTTTGTGTGCATGTACATACGCACTGACTGGCTGGTAAATTAACTGTATTCATTTCTATATGTCATCTATATGTTTTGCGTCGTTTACATACGCAGTGACTGGCTGGCAAATTAACTGTATTCATTTCTATAGGCCATCTATACGTTTTGCGACGTGTACATACGCCGTGACTGGCTAGCAAATGGACCCTATTCATTTCTATAGGATATCTGTATGTTTTGCGACGTGTACATACGCAGTGATTGGCTAGCAAATTAACTGTATTCATTTCTATAGGCCGTCTATATGTTTTGCGACGTGTACATACGCAGTGACTGGCTGGCAATTGGACCCTATTCATTTATATAGGCCATCTATTTGTTTTGTGTGCATGTACATACGCAGTGACTGGCTGGCAAATGGACCCTATTCATTTCTATATGTCATCTATATGTTTTGCGACGTGTACATACGCAGCGACTGGCTGGCAAATTAACTGTATTCATTTCTATAGGCCATCTATACGTTTTGCGACGTGTACATACGCAGTGACTGGCTGGCAAATGGACCCTATTCATTTCTATAGATCATCTATATATTTTGCGACGTGTACATACACAGTAACTGGCTGGCAATTGGACCCTATTCATTTCTATAGGCCATCTATTTGTTTTGTGTGCATGTACATACGCAGTGACTGGCTGGCAAATGGACCCTATTCATTTCTATATGCCATCTATATGTTTTGCGACGTGTACATACGCAGCGACTGGATGGCAAATGGCCCCTATTCATTTCTACAGGCCATCTATATGTTTTGCGACGTGTATATACGCAGTGACTGGCTGGCAAATTAACTGTATTCATTTCGATATGTCATCTATATGTTTTACGTCGTTTACATACGCAATGACTGGCTGGCAAATAGACCCTATTCATTTCTATAGGCCACCTATATGTTTTGCGACGTGTTCATGCGCAATGACTGGCTTGCATATGAACCCTATTCATTTCTATAGGCCATCTATATGTTTTGCGACGTGTACATACGCAATGACTGGCTGGCCAATGGACCCCACTCATTTCTATAGGCCATCTATACGTTTTGTGTGCATGTACATACGCACTGACTGGCTGGTAAATGGACCCTATTCATTTCTATATGCTATCTATATGTTTTGCCACGTGTACATACGCAGTGACTGGCTGGCAAATTAACTGTATTCATTTCTATATGTCATCTATATGTTCTGCGTCGTTTACATACGCAATGACTGGCTGGCAAATAGACCCTATTCATTTCTATAGGCCACCTATATGTTTTGTGACGTGTTCATGCGCAATGACTGGCTTGCATATGAACCCTATTCATTTCTATAGGTCATCTATATGTTTTGCGACGTGTACATACGCAATGACTGGCTGGCCAATGGACCCCACTCATTTCTATAGGCCATCTATACGTTTTGTGTGCATGTACATACGCACTGACTGGCTGGTAAATTAACTGTATTCATTTCTATATGTCATC
>NW_003124225.1:0-35545 GCF_000003605.2 Saccoglossus kowalevskii
AAGATCATTGGTTCAACCCCCATCTAAGGCTCAGTTTCAATTATTTTAGATTTATAAAGTACAGTCAATCTAACGATATTCTATGAATGAAAATATTTTCTTTTGTTCTGTCTTTGTGCAACATGTCGCCTCAGTGGCCAAGTGGTAAGGCGTCGGTCTCGTAAACCGAAGATCATGGGTTCAACCCCCATCTGAGGCTCAGTTTCAATTATTTTAGATTCATAAAGTACAGTCAATCTAACGATAGTCTATGAATAAAGATAATTTCTTTTGTTCTGTATTTGTTCGACATGTCGCCTCAGTGGCCATGTGGTAAGGCGTCGGTCTCGTAAACCGAAGATCATGGGTTCAACCCCCATCTGAGGCATAGATACAACTGTTTTAGATTCATAAAATACAGTTAATCTAACGATAGTTTATGAATGAGGGCATTTTTTTTTTTTTTGTATTTGTGCAACATGTCGCCTCAGTGGCCAAGTGGTAAGGCGTCGGTCTCGTAAACCGAAGATCATTGGTTCAACCCCCATCTGAGGCTCAGTTTCAATTATTTTAGATTTATAAAGTACAGTCAATCTAACATTATTCTATGAATGAAGATAATTTCTTTTGTTCTGTATTTGTTCGACATGTCGCCTCAGTGGCCAAGTGGTAAGGCGTCGGTCTCGTAAACCGAAGATCATGGGTTCAACCCCCATCTGAGCTCAGTTTCAATTATTTTAGATTTATAAAGTACAGTCAATCTAACATTATTCTATGAATGAAAATATTTTCTTTGTTCTGTATTTGTTCGACATGTCGCCTCCAGTGGACCAAGTGGTAAGGCTTCGGTCTCGTAACCGAAGATCATGGGTTCAACCCCCATCTAAGGCTCAGTTTCAATTATTTAGATTTATAAAGTACTGTCAGTCTAACGATATTCTATGAATGAAAATATTTTCTTTTGTTCTGTCTTTGTGCAACATGTCGCTCAGTGGCCAAGTGGTAAGGCGTCGGTATCGTGAACCGAAGATCATGGGTTTAACCCCCCCATCGAAGGCTCAGTTGCAATTATTTTAGATTTATAAAGTACAGTCAGTCTAACGATATTCTATGAATGAAAATATTTTCTTTTGTTCTGTCTTTGTGCAACATGTCGCCTCAGTGGCCAAGTGGTAAGGCGTCGGTCTCGTAAACCGAAGATCATGGGTTCAACCCCCATCTGAGGCTCAGTTTCAATTATTTTAGATTCATAAAGTACAGTCAATCTAACGATAGTCTATGAATAAAGATAATTTCTTTTGTTCTGTATTTGTTCGACATGTCGCCTCAGTGGCCAAGTGGTAAGGCGTCGGTCTCGTAAACCGAAGATCATGGATTCAACCCCTATCTGAGGAATAGATACAACTGTTTTAGATTCATAAAATACAGTTAATCTAACGATAGTTTATGAATGAGGGCATTTTTTTTTGTTTTGTATTTGTGCAACATGTCGCCTCAGTGGCCAAGTGGTAAGGCGTCGGTCTCGTAAACCGAAGATCATTGGTTCAACTCCCATCTGAGGCTCAGTTTCAATTATTTTAGATTTATAAAGTACAGTCAATCTAACGATATTCTATGAATGAAGATAATTTCTTTTGTTCTGTATTTGTTCGACATGTCGCCTCAGTGGCCAAGTGGTAAGGCGTCGGTCTCGTAAACCGAAGATCATGGATTCAACCCCTATCTGAGGAATAGATACAACTGTTTTAGATTCATAAAATACAGTTAATCTAACGATAGTTTATGAATGAGGGCATTTTTTTTTGTTTTGTATTTGTGCAACATGTCGCCTCAGTGGCCAAGTGGTAAGGCGTCCGTCTCGTAAACCGAAGATCATGGGTTCAACCCCCATCTGAGGCTCAGTTTCAATTATTTTAGATTTATAAAGTACAGTCAATCTAACGATATTCTATGAATGAAAATATTTTCTTTTGTTCTGTCTTTGTGCAACATGTCGCCTCAGTGGCCAAGTGGTACGGCGTCGGTCTCGTAAACCGAAGATCATGGGTTCAACCCCCATCTGAGGCTCAGTTTCAATTATTTTAGATTTATAAAGTACAGTCAATCTAACGATATTCTATGAATGAAAATATTTTCTTTTGTTCTGTCTTTGTGCAACATGTCGCCTCAGTGGCCAAGTGGTAAGGCGTCGGTCTCGTAAAACGAAGATCATGGGTTCAACCCCTATCTAAGGCTCAGTTTCAATTATTTTAGATTTATAAAGTACAGTCAATCTAACGATATTCTATGAATAAAGATAATTTCTTTTGTTCTGTATTTGTTCGACATGTCGCCTCAGTGGCCAAGTGGTAAGGCGTCGGTCTCGTAAACCGAAGATCATGGATTCAACCCCCATCTGAGGAATAGATACAACTGTTTTAGATTCATAAAATACAGTTAATCTAACGATAGTTTATGAATGAGGGCATTTTTTTGTTTTGTATTTGTGCAACATGTCGCCTCAGTGGCCAAGTGGTACGGCGTCGGTCTCGTAAACCGAAGATCATGGGTTCAACCCCCATCTAAGGCTCAGTTTCAATTATTTTAGATTTATAAAGTACAGTCAGTCTAACGATATTCTATGAATGAAAATATTTTCTTTTGTTCTGTCTTTGTGCAACATGTCGCCTCAGTGGCCAAGTGGTAAGGCGTCGGTCTCGTAAACCGAAGATCATGGGTTCAACCCCTATCTGAGGCTCAGTTTCAATTATTTTAGATTCATAAAGTACAGTCAATCTAACGATAGTCTATGAATAAAGATAATTTCTTTTGTTCTGTATTTGTTCAACATGTCGCCTCAGTGGCCAAGTGGTAAGGCGTCGGTCTCGTAAACCGAAGATCATGGATTCAACCCCTATCTGAGGAATAGATACAACTGTTTTAGATTCATAAAATACAGTTAATCTAACGATAGTTTATGAATGAGGGCATTTTTTTTTGTTTTGTATTTGTGCAACATGTCGCCTCAGTGGCCAAGTGGTAAGGCGTCGGTCTCGTAAACCGAAGATCATTGGTTCAACCCCCATCTGAGGCTCAGTTTCAATTATTTTAGATTTATAAAGTACTGTCAGTCTAACGATAGTCTATGAATAAAGATAATTTCTTTTGTTCTGTATTTGTTCGACATGTCGCCTCAGTGGCCAAGTGGTAAGGCGTCGGTCTCGTAAACCGAAGATCATGGATTCAACCCCCATCTGAGGAATAGATACAACTGTTTTAGATTCATAAAATACAGTTAATCTAACGATAGTTTATGAATGAGGGCATTTTTTTTGTTTTGTATTTGTGCAACATGTCGCCTCAGTGGCCAAGTGGTAAGGCGTCGGTCTCGTAAACCGAAGATCATGGGTTCAACCCCCATCTAAGGCTCAGTTTCAATTATTTTAGATTTATAAAGTACAGTCAGTCTAACGATATTCTATGAATGAAAATATTTTCTTTGGTTCTGTCTTTGTGCAACATGTCGCCTCAGTGGCCAAGTGGTAAGGCGTCGGTCTCGTAAACCGAAGATCATGGGTTCAACCCCCATCTGAGGCTCAGTTTCAATTATTTTAGATTCATAAAGTACAGTCAATCTAACGATAGTCTATGAATAAAGATAATTTCTTTTGTTTTGTATTTGTGCAACATGTCGCCTCAGTGGCCAAGTGGTAAGGCGTCGGTCTCGTAAACCGAAGATCATTGGTTCAACCCCCATCTGAGGCTCAGTTTCAATTATTTTAGATTTATAAAGTACAGTCAATCTAACATTATTCTATGAATGAAGATAATTTCTTTTGTTCTGTATTTGTTCGACATGTCGCCTCAGTGGCCAAGTGGTAAGGTGTCGGTCTCGTAAACCGAAGATTATGGGTACAACCCCCATCTAAGGCTCAGTTTCAATTATTTTAGATTTATAAAGTACAGTCAATCTAAAGATATTCTATGAATGAAAATATTTTCTTTTGTTCTGTCTTTGCGCAACATGTCGCCTCAGTGGCCAAGTGGTAAGGCGTCGGTCTCGTAAACCGAAGATCATGGGTTCAACCCCCATCTGAGGCTCAGTTTCAATTATTTTAGATTTATAAAGTACAGTCAATCTAACGATATTCTATGAATGAAAATATTTTCTTTTGTTCTGTCTTTGTGCAACATGTCGCCTCAGTGGCCAAGTGGTACGGCGTCGGTCTCGTAAACCGAAGATCATGGGTTCAACCCCCATCTGAGGCTCAGTTTCAATTATTTTAGATTTATAAAGTACAGTCAATCTAACGATATTCTATGAATGAAAATATTTTCTTTTGTTCTGTCTTTGTGCAACATGTCGCCTCAGTGGCCAAGTGGTAAGGCGTCGGTCTCGTAAAATGAAGATCATGGGTTCAACCCCTATCTAAGGCTCAGTTTCAATTATTTTAGATTTATAAAGTACAGTCAATCTAACGATATTCTATGAATAAAGATAATTTCTTTTGTTCTGTATTTGTTCGACATGTCGCCTCAGTGGCCAAGTGGTAAGGCGTCGGTCTCGTAAACCGAAGATCATGGATTCAACCCCCATCTGAGGAATAGATACAACTGTTTTAGATTCATAAAATACAGTTAATCTAACGATAGTTTATGAATGAGGGCATTTTTTTGTTTTGTATTTGTGCAACATGTCGCCTCAGTGGCCAAGTGGTACGGCGTCGGTCTCGTAAACCGAAGATCATGGGTTCAACCCCCATCTAAGGCTCAGTTTCAATTATTTTAGATTTATAAAGTACAGTCAGTCTAACGATATTCTATGAATGAAAATATTTTCTTTTGTTCTGTCTTTGTGCAACATGTCGCCTCAGTGGCCAAGTGGTAAGGCGTCGGTCTCGTAAACCGAAGATCATGGGTTCAACCCCTATCTGAGGCTCAGTTTCAATTATTTTAGATTCATAAAGTACAGTCAATCTAATGATAGTCTATGAATAAAGATAATTTCTTTTGTTCTGTATTTGTTCGACATGTCGCCTCAGTGGCCAAGTGGTAAGGCGTCGGTCTCGAAAACCGAAGATCATGGATTCAACCCCCATCTGAGGAATAGATACAACTGTTTTAGATTCATAAAGTACAGTTAATCTAACGATAGTTTATGAATGAGGGCATTTTTTTTGTTTTGTATTTGTGCAACATGTCGCCTCAGTGGCCAAGTGGTAAGGCGTCGGTCTCGTAAACCGAAGATCATGGGTTCAACCCCCATCTGAGGCTCAGTTTCAATTATTTTAGATTTATAAAGTACAGTCAATCTAACGATATTCTATGAATGAAGATAATTTCTTTTGTTCTGTATTTGTTTGACATGTCGCCTCAGTGGCCAAGTGGTAAGGCGTCGGTCTCGTAAACCGAATATTATGGTACAACCCCTCTCTAAGGCTCAGTTTCAATTATTTTAGAATCATAAAGTACTGTCAGTCTAACGATATTCTATGAATAAAAATATTTTCTTTTGTTCTGTCTTTGTGCAACATGTCGCCTCAGTGGCCAAGTGTAAGGCGTCGGTCTCGTAAACCGAAGATCATGGGTTCAACCCCTATCTAAGGCTCAGTTTCAATTATTTTAGATTTATAAAGTACAGTCAGTCTAACGATATTCTATGAATGAAAATATTTTCTTTTGTTCTGTCTTTGTGCAACATGTCGCCTCAGTGGCCAAGTGGTAAGCCGTCGGTCTTGTAAACCGAAGATCATGGGTTCTACCCCCATCTGAGGCTCAGTTTCAGTTATTTTAGATTCATAAAGTACAGTCAATCTAACGATAGTCTTTGAATAAAGATAATTTCTTTTGTTCTGTATTTGTTTGACATGTCGCCTCAGTAGCCAAGTGGTAAGGCGTCGGTCTCGTAAACTGAAGATCATGGGTTCAACCCCAATCTGAGGCTCAGTTTCAATTATTTTAGATTCATAAAGTACAGTCAATCTAACGATAGTCTATGAATAAAGATAATTTCTTTTGTTCTGTATTTGTTCGACATGTCGCCTCAGTGGCCAAGTGGTAAGGCGTCGGTCTCGTAAACCGAAGATCATGGATTCAACCCCCATCTGAGGAAGAGATACAACTGTTTTAGATTCATAAAGTACAGTTAATCTAACGATAGTTTATGAATGAGGGCATTTCTTTTATTCTGTATTTGTTCGACATGTCGCCTCAGTGGCCAAGTGGTAAGGCGTCGGTCTCGTAAACCGAAGATCATGGATTCAACCCCCATCTGAGGAATAGATACAACTCTTTTAGATTCATAAAGTACAGTTAATCTAACGATAGTTTATGAATGAGGGCATTTTTTTTGTTTTGTATTTGTGCAACATGTCGCCTCAGTGGCCAAGTGGTAAGGTGTCGGTCTCGTAAACCGAAGATCATGGGTTCAACCCCCATCTGAGGCTCAGTTTCAATTATTTTAGATTTATAATGTACAGTCAATCTAACGATATTCTATGAATGAAGATAATTTCTTTTGTTCTGTATTTGTTCGACATGTCGCCTCAGTGGCCAAGTGGTAAGGCGTCGGTCTCGTAAACCGATTATTATGGTACAACCCCCCTCTAAGGCTCAGTTTCAATTATTTTAGATTCATAAAGTACTGTCAGTCTAACGATATTCTATGAATAAAAATATTTTCTTTTGTTCTGTCTTTGTGCAACATGTCGCCTCAGTGGCCAAGTGGTAAGGCGTCGGTCTCGTAAACCGAAGATCATGGGTTCAACCCCCATCTAAGGCTCAGTTTCAATTATTTTAGATTTATAAAGTACAGTCAGTCTAACGATATTCTATGAATGAAAATATTTTCTTTGGTTCTGTCTTTGTGCAACATGTCGCCTCAGTGGCCAAGTGGTAAGGCGTCGGTCTCGTAAACCGAAGATCATGGGTTCAACCCCCATCTGAGGCTCAGTTTCAATTATTTTAGATTTATAAAGTACAGTCAATCTAACGATATTCTATGAATGAAGATAATTTCTTTTGTTCTGTATTTGTTCGACATGTCGCCTCAGTGGCCAAGTGGTACGGCGTCGGTCTCGTAAACCGAAGATCATGGGTTCAACCCACATCTAAGGCGCAGTTTCAATTATTTTAGATTTATAAAGTACTGTCAGTCTAACGATATTCTATGAATGAAAATATTTTCTTTTGTTCGGTCTTTGTGCAACATGTCGCCTCAGTGGACAAGTGGTAAGGCGTCAGTCTCGTAAGCCGAAGATCATGGGTTCAACCCCCATCTAAGGCTCAGTTTCAATTATTTTAGATTTATAAAGTACTGTCAGTCTAACGATAGTCTATGAATAAAGATAATTTCTTTTGTTCTGTATTTGTTCGACATGTCGCTTCAGTGGCCAAGTGGTAAGGCGTCGGTCTCGTAAACCGAAGATCATGGATTCAACCCCCATCTGAGGAATAGATACAACTGTTTTAGATTCATAAAATACAGTTAATCTAACGATAGTTTATGAATGAGGGCATTTTTTTTGTTTTGTATTTGTGCAACATGTTGCCTCAGTGGTCAAGTGGTAAGGCGTCGGTCTCGTAAACCGAAGATCATTGGTTCAACCCCCATCTGAGGCTCAGTTTCAATTATTTTAGATTTATAAAGTACAGTCAATCTAACATTATTCTATGAATGAAGATAATTTCTTTTGTTCTGTATTTGTTCGACATGTCGCCTCAGTGGCCAAGTGGTAAGGCGTCGGTCTCGTAAACCGAAGATTATGGGTACAACCCCCATCTAAGGCTCAGTTTCAATTATTTTAGATTGATAAAGTACAGTCAATCTAAAGATATTCTATGAATGAAAATATTTTCTTTTGTTCGGTCTTTGTGCAACATGTCGCCTCAGTGGCCAAGTGGTAAGGCGTCGGTCTCGTAAACCGAAGATCATGGGTTCAACCCCTATCTAAGGCTCAGTTTCAATTATTTTAGATTTATAAAGTACTGTCAGTCTAACGATATTCTATGAATGAAAATATTTTCTTTTGTTCTGTCTTTGTGCAACATGTCGCCTCAGTGGCCAAGTGGTAAGGCGTCGGTCTCGTAAACCGAAGATCATGGGTTCAACCCCCATCTAAGGCTCAGTTTCAATTATTTTAGATTTATAAAGTACAGTCAGTCTAACGATATTCTATGAATGAAAATATTTTCTTTTGTTCTGTCTTGTGCAACATGTTGCCTCAGTGGCCAAGTGGTACGGCGTCGGTCTCGTAAACCGAAGATCATGGGTTCAACCCCCATCTGAGGCTCAGTTTCAATTATTTTAGATTTATAAAGTACAGTCAATCTAACGATATTCTATGAATGAAAATATTTTCTTTTGTTCTGTCTTTGTGCAACATGTCACCTCAGTGACCAGGTGGTAAGGCGTCGGTCTCGTAAACCGAAAATCATGGGTTCAACCCCCATCTGAGGCTCAGTTTCAATTATTTTAGATTCATAAAGTACAGTCAATCTAACGATAGTCTATGAATAAAGATAATTTCTTTTGTTCTGTATTTGTTCGACATGTCGCCTCAGTGGCCAAGTGGTAAGGCGTCGGTCTCGTAAACCGAAGATCATGGGTTCAACCCACATCTAAGGCTCAGTTTCAATTATTTTAGATTTATAAAGTACTGTCAGTCTAACGATATTCTATGAATGAAAATATTTTCTTTTGTTCGGTCTTTGTGCAACATGTCGCCTCAGTGGCCAAGTGGTAAGGCGTCGGTCTCGTAAACCGAAGATCATGGGTTCAACCCCCATCTAAGGCTCAGTTTCAATTATTTTAGATTTATAAAGTACTGTCAGTCTAACGATAGTCTATGAATAAAGATAATTTCTTTTGTTCTGTATTTGTTCGACATGTCGCCTCAGTGGCCAAGTGGTAAGGCGTCGGTCTCGTAAACCGAAGATCATGGATTCAACCCCCATCTGAGCAATAGATACAACTGTTTTAGATTCATAAAATACAGTTAATCTAACGATAGTTTATGAATGAGGGCATTTTTTTTGTTTTGTATTTGTGCAACATGTCGCCTCAGTGGCCAAGTGGTAAGGCGTCGGTCTCGTAAACCGAAGATCATGGGTTCAACCCCCATCTAAGGCTCAGTTTCAATTATTTTAGATTTATAAAGTACAGTCAGTCTAACGATATTCTATGAATAAAAATATTTTCTTTGGTTCTGTCTTTGTGCAACATGTCGCCTCAGTGGCCAAGTGGTAAGGCGTCGGTCTCGTAAACCGAAGATCATGGGTTCAACCCCCATCTGAGGCTCAGTTTCAATTATTTTAGATTCATAAAGTACAGTCAATCTAACGATAGTCTATGAATAAAGATAATTTCTTTTGTTTTGTATTTGTGCAACATGTCGCCTCAGTGGCCAAGTGGTAAGGCGTCGGTCTCGTAAACCGAAGATCATTGGTTCAACCCCCATCTGAGGCTCAGTTTCAATTATTTTAGATTTATAAAGTACAGTCAATCTAACATTATTCTATGAATGAAGATAATTTCTTTTGTTCTGTATTTGTTCGACATGTCGCCTCAGTGGCCAAGTGGTAAGGCGTCGGTCTCGTAAACCGAAGATTATGGGTACAACCCCCATCTAAGGCTCAGTTTCAATTATTTTAGATTTATAAAGTACAGTCAATCTAAAGATATTCTATGAATGAAAATATTTTCTTTTGTTCTGTCTTTGCGCAACATGTCGCCTCAGTGGCCAAGTGGTAAGGCGTCGGTCTCGTAAACTGAAGATCATGGGTTCAACCCCCATCTAAGGCTCAGTTTCAATTATTTTAGATTTATAAAGTACTGTCAGTCTAACGATATTCTATGAATGAAAATATTTTCTTTTGTTCTGTCTTTGTGCAACATGTCGCCTCAGTGGCCAAGTGGTAAGGTGTCGGTATCGTAAACCGAAGATCATGGGTTCAACCCCCATCTAAGGCTCAGTTTCAATTATTTTAGATTTATAAAGTACAGTCAGTCTAACGATATTCTATGAATGAAAATATTTTCTTTTGTTCTGTCTTTGTGCAACATGTTGCCTCAGTGGCCAAGTGGTACGGCGTCGGTCTCGTAAACCAAAGATCATGGGTTCAACCCCCATCTGAGGCTCAGTTTCAATTATTTTAGATTTATAAAGTACAGTCAATCTAACGATATTCTATGAATGAAAATATTTTCTTTTGTTCTGTCTTTGTGCAACATGTCGCCTCAGTGGCCAAGTGGTAAGGCGTCGGTCTCGTAAACCGAAGATCATGGGTTCAACCCCCATCTGAGGCTCAGTTTCAATTATTTTAGATTCATAAAGTACAGTCAATCTAACGATAGTCTATGAATAAAGATAATTTCTTTTGTTCTGTATTTGTTCGACATGTCGCCTCAGTGGCCAAGTGGTAAGGTGTCGGTCTCGAAAACCGAAGATCATGGATTCAACCCCCATCTGAGGAATAGATACAACTGTTTTAGATTCATAAAGTACAGTTAATCTAACGATAGTTTATGAATGAGGGCATTTTTTTTGTTTTGTATTTGTGCAACATGTCGCCTCAGTGGCCAAGTGGTAAGGCGTCGGTCTCGTAAACCGAAGATCATGGGTTCAACCCCCATCTAAGGCTCAGTTTCAATTATTTTAGATTTATAAAGTACTGTCAGTCTAACGATAGTCTATGAATAAAGATAATTTCTTTTGTTCTGTATTTGTTCGACATGTCGCCTCAGTGGCCAAGTGGTAAGGTGTCGGTCTCGAAAACCGAAGATCATGGATTCAACCCCCATCTGAGGAATAGATACAACTGTTTTAGATTCATAAAGTACAGTTAATCTAACGATAGTTTATGAATGAGGGCATTTTTTTTGTTTTGTATTTGTGCAACATGTCGCCTCAGTGGCCAAGTGGTAAGGCGTCGGTCTCGTAAACCGAAGATCATGGGTTCAACCCCCATCTAAGGCTCAGTTTCAATTATTTTAGATTTATAAAGTACAGTCAGTCTAACGATATTCTATGAATGAAAATATTTTCTTTGGTTCTGTCTTTGTGCAACATGTCGCCTCAGTGGCCAAGTGGTAAGGCGTCGGTCTCGTAAACCGAAGATCATGGGTTCAACCCCCATCTGAGGCTCAGTTTCAATTATTTTAGATTCATAAAGTACAGTCAATCTAACGATAGTCTATGAATAAAGATAATTTCTTTTGTTTTGTATTTGTGCAACATGTCGCCTCAGTGGCCAAGTGGTAAGGCGTCGGTCTCGTAAACCGAAGATCATTGGTTCAACCCCCATCTGAGGCTCAGTTTCAATTATTTTAGATTTATAAAGTACAGTCAGTCTAACGATATTCTATGAATGAAAATATTTTCTTTTGTTCTGTCTTTGTGCAACATGTTGCCTCAGTGGCCAAGTGGTACGGCGTCGGTCTCGTAAACCAAAGATCATGGGTTCAACCCCCATCTGAGGCTCAGTTTCAATTATTTTAGATTTATAAAGTACAGTCAATCTAACGATATTCTATGAATGAAAATATTTTCTTTTGTTCTGTCTTTGTGCAACATGTCGCCTCAGTGGCCAAGTGGTAAGGCGTCGGTCTCGTAAACCGAAGATCATGGGTTCAACCCCCATCTGAGGCTCAGTTTCAATTATTTTAGATTCATAAAGTACAGTCAATCTAACGATAGTCTATGAATAAAGATAATTTCTTTTGTTCTGTATTTGTTCGACATGTCGCCTCAGTGGCCAAGTGGTAAGGTGTCGGTCTCGAAAACCGAAGATCATGGATTCAACCCCCATCTGAGGAATAGATACAACTGTTTTAGATTCATAAAGTACAGTTAATCTAACGATAGTTTATGAATGAGGGCATTTTTTTTGTTTTGTATTTGTGCAACATGTCGCCTCAGTGGCCAAGTGGTAAGGCGTCGGTCTCGTAAACCGAAGATCATGGGTTCAACCCCCATCTAAGGCTCAGTTTCAATTATTTTAGATTTATAAAGTACTGTCAGTCTAACGATAGTCTATGAATAAAGATAATTTCTTTTGTTCTGTATTTGTTCGACATGTCGCCTCAGTGGCCAAGTGGTAAGGCGTCGGTCTCGTAAACCGAAGATCATGGATTCAACCCCCATCTGAGGAATAGATACAACTGTTTTAGATTCATAAAATACAGTTAATCTAACGATAGTTTATGAATGAGGGCATTTTTTTTGTTTTGTATTTGTGCAACATGTCGCCTCAGTGGCCAAGTGGTAAGGCGTCGGTCTCGTAAACCGAAGATCATGGGTTCAACCCCCATCTAAGGCTCAGTTTCAATTATTTTAGATTTATAAAGTACAGTCAGTCTAACGATATTCTATGAATGAAAATATTTTCTTTGGTTCTGTCTTTGTGCAACATGTCGCCTCAGTGGCCAAGTGGTAAGGCGTCGGTCTCGTAAACCGAAGATCATGGGTTCAACCCCCATCTGAGGCTCAGTTTCAATTATTTTAGATTCATAAAGTACAGTCAATCTAACGATAGTCTATGAATAAAGATAATTTCTTTTGTTTTGTATTTGTGCAACATGTCGCCTCAGTGGCCAAGTGGTAAGGCGTCGGTCTCGTAAACCGAAGATCATTGGTTCAACCCCCATCTGAGGCTCAGTTTCAATTATTTTAGATTTATAAAGTACAGTCAATCTAACATTATTCTATGAATGAAGATAATTTCTTTTGTTCTGTATTTGTTCGACATGTCGCCTCAGTGGCCAAGTGGTAAGGCATCGGTCTCGTAAACCGAAGATTATGGGTACAACCCCCATCTAAGGCTCAGTTTCAATTATTTTAGATTTATAAAGTACAGTCAATCTAACGATATTCTATGAATGAAAATATTTTCTTTTGTTCTGTCTTTGTGCAACATGTCGCCTCAGTGGCCAAGTGGTAAGACGTCGGTCTCGTAAACCGAAGATCATGGGTTCAACCCACATCTAATGCTCAGTTTCAATTATTTTAGATTTATAAAGTACAGTCAATCTAACGATATTCTATGAATGAAAATATTTTCTTTTGTTCTGTCTTCGTGCAACATGTCGCCTCAGTGGCCAAGTGGTAAGGCGTCGGTCTCGTAAACCGAAGATCATGGGTTCAACCCACATCTAATGCTCAGTTTCAATTATTTTAGATTTATAAAGTACTGTCAGTCTAACGATATTCTATGAATGAAAATATTTTCTTTTGTTCTGTCTTTGTGCAACATGTCGCCTCAGTGGCCAAGTGGTAAGGCGTCGGTCTCGTAAACCGAAGATCATGGGTTCAACCCCCATCTGAGGCTCAGTTTCAATTATTTTAGATTCATAAAGTACAGTCAATCTAACGATAGTCTATGAATAAAGATAATTTCTTTTGTTCTGTATTTGTTCGACATGTCGCCTCAGTGGCCAAGTGGTAAGGCGTCGGTCTCGTAAACCGAAGATCATGGGTTCAACCCCCATCTAAGGCTCAGTTTCAATTATTTTAGATTTATAAAGTACAGTCAGTCTAACGATATTCTATGAATGAAAATATTTTCTTTTGTTCTGTCTTTGTGCAACCTGTCGCCTCAGTGGCCAAGTGGTAAGGCGTCGGTCTCGTAAACCGAAGATCATGGGTTCAACCCCCATCTGAGGCTCAGTTTCAATTATTTTAGATTCATAAAGTACAGTCAATCTAACGATAGTCTATGAATAAAGATAATTTCTTTTGTTCTGTATTTGTTCGACATGTCGCCTCAGTGGCCAAGTGGTAAGGCGTCGGTCTCGTAAACCGAAGATTATGGGTACAACCCCCATCTAAGGCTCAGTTTCAATTATTTTAGATTTATAAAGTACAGTCAATCTAACGATATTCTATGAATGAAAATATTTTCTTTTGTTCTGTCTTTGTGCAACATGTCGCCTCAGTGGCCAAGTGGTAAGACGTCGGTCTCGTAAACCGAAGATCATGGGTTCAACCCACATCTAATGCTCAGTTTCAATTATTTTAGATTTATAAAGTACAGTCAATCTAACGATATTCTATGAATGAAAATATTTTCTTTTGTTCTGTCTTCGTGCAACATGTCGCCTCAGTGGCCAAGTGGTAAGGCGTCGGTCTCGTAAACCGAAGATCATGGGTTCAACCCACATCTAATGCTCAGTTTCAATTATTTTAGATTTATAAAGTACTGTCAGTCTAACGATATTCTATGAATGAAAATATTTTCTTTTGTTCTGTCTTTGTGCAACATGTCGCCTCAGTGGCCAAGTGGTAAGGCGTCGGTCTCGTAAACCGAAGATCATGGGTTCAACCCCCATCTAAGGCTCAGTTTCAATTATTTTAGATTTATAAAGTACAGTCAGTCTAACGATATTCTATGAATGAAAATATTTTCTTTTGTTCTGTCTTTGTGCAACATGTCGCCTCAGTGGCCAAGTGGTAAGGCGTCGGTCTCGTAAAACGAAGATCATGGGTTCAACCCCTATCTAAGGCTCAGTTTCAATTATTTTAGATTTATAAAGTACAGTCAATCTAACGATATTCTATGAATAAAGATAATTTCTTTTGTTCTGTATTTGTTCGACATGTCGCCTCAGTGGCCAAGTGGTAAGGCGTCGGTCTCGTAAACCGAAGATCATGGATTCAACCCCCATCTGAGGAATAGATACAACTGTTTTAGATTCATAAAATACAGTTAATCTAACGATAGTTTATGAATGAGGGCATTTTTTTGTTTTGTATTTGTGCAACATGTCGCCTCAGTGGCCAAGTGGTACGGCGTCGGTCTCGTAAACCGAAGATCATGGGTTCAACCCCCATCTAAGGCTCAGTTTCAATTATTTTAGATTTATAAAGTACTGTCAGTCTAACGATATTCTATGAATGAAAATATTTTCTTTTGTTCTGTCTTTGTGCAACATGTCGCCTCAGTGGCCAAGTGGTAAGGCGTCGGTCTCGTAAACCGAAGATCATGGGTTCAACCCCTATCTGAGGCTCAGTTTCAATTATTTTAGATTCATAAAGTACAGTCAATCTAACGATAGTCTATGAATAAAGATAATTTCTTTTGTTCTGTATTTGTTCGACATGTCGCCTCAGTGGCCAAGTGGTAAGGCGTCGGTCTCGTAAACCGAAGATCATGGATTCAACCCCTATCTGAGGAATAGATACAACTGTTTTAGATTCATAAAATACAGTTAATCTAACGATAGTTTATGAATGAGGGCATTTTTTTTTGTTTTGTATTTGTGCAACATGTCGCCTCAGTGGCCAAGTGGTAAGGCGTCGGTCTCGTAAACCGAAGATCATTGGTTCAACTCCCATCTGAGGCTCAGTTTCAATTATTTTAGATTTATAAAGTACAGTCAATCTAACGATAGTCTATGAATAAAGATAATTTCTTTTGTTCTGTATTTGTTCGACATGTCGCCTCAGTGGCCAAGTGGTAAGGCGTCGGTCTCGTAAACCGAAGATCATGGATTCAACCCCTATCTGAGGAATAGATACAACTGTTTTAGATTCATAAAATACAGTTAATCTAACGATAGTTTATGAATGAGGGCATTTTTTTTTGTTTTGTATTTGTGCAACATGTCGCCTCAGTGGCCAAGTGGTAAGGCGTCGGTCTCGTAAACCGAAGATCATTGGTTCAACCCCCATCTGAGGCTCAGTTTCAATTATTTTAGATTTATAAAGTACAGTCAATCTAACGATATTCTATGAATGAAGATAATTTCTTTTGTTCTGTATTTGTTCGACATGTCGCCTCAGTGGCCAAGTGGTAAGGCGTCGGTCTCGTAAACCGAAGATTATGGGTACAACCCCCATCTAAGGCTCAGTTTCAATTATTTTAGATTTATAAAGTACAGTCAATCTAACGATATTCTATGAATGAAAATATTTTCTTTTGTTCTGTCTTCGTGCAACATGTCGCCTCAGTGGCCAAGTGGTAAGGCGTCGGTCTCGTAAACCGAAGATCATGGGTTCAACCCACATCTAATGCTCAGTTTCAATTATTTTAGATTTATAAAGTACTGTCAGTCTAACGATATTCTATGAATGAAAATATTTTCTTTTGTTCTGTCTTTGTGCAACATGTCGCCTCAGTGGCCAAGTGGTAAGGCGTCGGTCTCGTAAACCGAAGATCATGGGTTCAACCCACATCTAATGCTCAGTTTCAATTATTTTAGATTTATAAAGTACAGTCAATCTAACGATATTCTATGAATGAAAATATTTTCTTTTGTTCTGTCTTCGTGCAACATGTCGCCTCAGTGGCCAAGTGGTAAGGCGTCGGTCTCGTAAACCGAAGATCATGGGTTCAACCCACATCTAATGCTCAGTTTCAATTATTTTAGATTTATAAAGTACTGTCAGTCTAACGATATTCTATGAATGAAAATATTTTCTTTTGTTCTGTCTTTGTGCAACATGTCGCCTCAGTGGCCAAGTGGTAAGGCGTCGGTCTCGTAAACCGAAGATCATGGGTTCAACCCCCATCTAAGGCTCAGTTTCAATTATTTTAGATTTATAAAGTACAGTCAGTCTAACGATATTCTATGAATGAAAATATTTTCTTTTGTTCTGTCTTTGTGCAACCTGTCGCCTCAGTGGCCAAGTGGTAAGGCGTCGGTCTCGTAAACTGAAGATCATGGGTTCAACCCCCATCTGAGGCTCAGTTTCAATTATTTTAGATTCATAAAGTACAGTCAATCTAACGATAGTCTATGAATAAAGATAATTTCTTTTGTTCTGTATTTGTTCGACATGTCGCCTCAGTGGCCAAGTGGTAAGGCGTCGGTCTCGTAAACCGAAGATCATGGGTTCAACCCCCATCTAAGGCTCAGTTTCAATTATTTTAGATTTATAAAGTACAGTCAGTCTAACGATATTCTATGAATGAAAATATTTTCTTTTGTTCTGTCTTTGTGCAACCTGTCGCCTCAGTGGCCAAGTGGTAAGGCGTCGGTCTCGTAAACCGAAGATCATGGGTTCAACCCCCATCTGAGGCTCAGTTTCAATTATTTTAGATTCATAAAGTACAGTCAATCTAACGATAGTCTATGAATAAAGATAATTTCTTTTGTTCTGTATTTGTTCGACATGTCGCCTCAGTGGCCAAGTGGTAAGGCGTCGGTCTCGTAAACCGAAGATCATGGGTTCAACCCACATCTAAGGCTCAGTTTCAATTATTTTAGATTTATAAAGTACTGTCAGTCTAACGATATTCTATGAATGAAAATATTTTCTTTTGTTCGGTCTTTGTGCAACATGTCGCCTCAGTGGCCAAGTGGTAAGGCGTCGGTCTCGTAAACCGAAGATCATGGGTTCAACCCCCATCTAAGGCTCAGTTTCAATTATTTTAGATTTATAAAGTACTGTCAGTCTAACGATAGTCTATGAATAAAGATAATTTCTTTTGTTCTGTATTTGTTCGACATGTCGCCTCAGTGGCCAAGTGGTAAGGCGTCGGTCTCGTAAACCGAAGATCATGGATTCAACCCCCATCTGAGGAATAGATACAACTGTTTTAGATTCATAAAATACAGTTAATCTAACGATAGTTTATGAATGAGGGCATTTTTTTTGTTTTGTATTTGTGCAACATGTCGCCTCAGTGGCCAAGTGGTAAGGCGTCGGTCTCGTAAACCGAAGATCATGGGTTCAACCCCCATCTAAGGCTCAGTTTCAATTATTTTAGATTTATAAAGTACAGTCAGTCTAACGATATTCTATGAATGAAAATATTTTCTTTGGTTCTGTCTTTGTGCAACATGTCGCCTCAGTGGCCAAGTGGTAAGGCGTCGGTCTCGTAAACCGAAGATCATGGGTTCAACCCCCATCTGAGGCTCAGTTTCAATTATTTTAGATTCATAAAGTACAGTCAATCTAACGATAGTCTATGAAGAAAAATATTTTCTTTTGTTCTGTCTTTGTGCAACATGGCGCCTCAGTGGCCAAGTGGTAAGGCGTCGGTCTCGTAAACCGAAGATCATGGGTTCAACCCCTATCTGAGGCTCAGTTTCAATTATTTTAGATTTATAAAGTACAGTCAATCTAACGATATTCTATGAATGAAAATATTTTCTTTTGTTCTGTCTTTGTGCAACATGTCGCCTCAGTGGCCAAGTGGTAAGGCGTCGGTCTCGTAAACCGAAGATCATGGGTTCAACCCCCATCTGAGGCTCAGTTTCAATTATTTTAGATTGATAAAGTACAGTCAATCTAACGATATTCTATGAATGAAAATATTTTCTTTTGTTCTGTCTTTGTGCAACATGTCGCCTCAGTGGCCAAGTGGTAAGGCGTCGGTCTCGTAAACCGAAGATTATGGGTACAACCCCCATCTAAGGCTCAGTTTCAATTATTTTCGATTTATAAAGTACAGTCAATCTAACAATATTCTATGAATGAAAATATTTTCTTTTGTTCTGTCTTTGTGCAACATGTCGCCTCAGTGGCCAAGTGGTAAGGCTTCGGTCTCGTAAACCGAAGATCATGGGTTCAACCCCCATCTAAGGCTCAGTTTCAATTATTTTAGATTTATAAAGTACTGTCAGTCTAACGATATTCTATGAATGAAAATATTTTCTTTTGTTCTGTCTTTGTGCAACATGTCGCCTCAGTGGCCAAGTGGTAAGGCGTCGGTCTCGTAAACCGAAGATCATGGGTTCAACCCCCATCTAAGGCTCAGTTTCAATTATTTTAGATTTATAAAGTACAGTCAGTCTAACGATATTCTATGAATGAAAATATTTTCTTTTGTTCTGTCTTTGTGCAACATGTTGCCTCAGTGGCCAAGTGGTACGGCGTCGGTCTCGTAAACTGAAGATCATTGGTTCAACCCCCATCTGAGGCTCAGTTTCAATTATTTTAGATTTATAAAGTACAGTCAATCTAACGATATTCTATGAATGAAAATATTTTCTTTTGTTCTGTCTTTGTGCAACATGTCACCTCAGTGACCAGGTGGTAAGGCGTCGGTCTCGTAAACCGAAGATCATGGGTTCAACCCCCATCTGAGGCTCAGTTTCAATTATTTTAGATTCATAAAGTACAGTCAATCTAACGATAGTCTATGAATAAAGATAATTTCTTTTGTTCTGTATTTGTTCGACATGTCGCCTCAGTGGCCAAGTGGTAGGGCGTCGGTCTCGTAAACCGAAGATCATGGCTTCAACCCCCATCTGAGGAATAGATACAACTGTTTTAGATTCATAAAGTACAGTTAATCTAACGATAGTTTATGAATGAGGGCATTTTTTTTGTTTTGTATTTGTGCAACATGTCGCCTCAGTGGCCAAGTGGTAAGGCGTTGGTCTCGTAAACCGAAGATCATGGGTTCAACCCCCATCTGAGGCTCAGTTTCAATTATTTTAGATTTATAAAGTACAGTCAATCTAACGATATTCTATGAATGAAGATAATTTCTTTTGTTCTGTATTTGTTCGACATGTCGCCTCAGTGGCCAAGTGGTAAGGCGTAGGTCTCGTAAACTGAATATTATGGTACAACCCCCTTCTAAGGCTCAGTTTCAATTATTTTAGATTTATAAAGTACTGTCAGTCTAACGATATTCTATGAATAAAAATATTTTCTTTTGTTCTGTCTTTGTGCAACATGGCGCCTCAGTGGCCAAGTGGTAAGGCGTCGGTCTCGTAAACCGAAGATCATGGGTTCAACCCCTATCTGAGGCTCAGTTTCAATTATTTTAGATTTATAAAGTACAGTCAATCTAACGATATTCTATGAATGAAAATATTTTCTTTTGTTCTGTCTTTGTGCAACATGTCGCCTCAGTGGCCAAGTGGTAAGGCGTCGGTCTCGTAAACTGAAGATCATGGGTTCAACCCCTATCTGAGGCTTAGTTTCAGTTATTTTAGATTCATAAAGTACAGTCAATCTAACGATAGTCTATGAATAAAGATAATTTCTTTTGTTCTGTATTTGTTCGACATGTCGCCTCAGTGGCCAAGTGGTAAGGCGTCGGTCTCGTAAACCGAAGATCATGGGTTCAACCCCCATCTGAAGGAATAGATACAACTGTTTTAGATTCATAAAGTACAGTTAATCTAACGATAGTTTATGAATGAGGGCATTTTTTTTGTTTTGTATTTGTGCAACATGTCGCCTCAGTGACCAAGTGGGTAAGGCGTCGGTCTCGTAAACCGAAGATCATTGGTTCAACCCCCATCTGAGGCTCAGTTTCAATTATTTTAGATTTATAAAGTACAGTCAATCTAACATTATTCTATGAATGAAGATAATTTCTTTTGTTCTGTATTTGTTCGACATGTCGCCTCAGTGGGCCAAGTGGTAAGGCGTCGGTCTCGTAAACCGAAGATTATGGGTACAACCCCCATCTAAGGCTCAGTTTCAATTATTTTAGATTTATAAAGTACAGTCAATCTAAAGATATTCTATGAATGAAAATATTTTCTTTTGTTCGGTCTTTGTGCAACATGTCGCCTCAGTGGCCAAGTGGTAAGGCGTCGGTCTCGTAAACCGAAGATCATGGGTTCAACCCCCATCTAAGGCTCAGTTTCAATTATTTTAGATTTATAAAGTACTGTCAGTCTAACGATATTCTATGAATGAAAATATTTTCTTTTGTTCTGTCTTTGTGCAACATGTCGCCTCAGTGGCCAAGTGGTAAGGCGTCGGTCTCGTAAACCGAAGATCATGGGTTCAACCCCCATCTAAGGCTCAGTTTCAATTATTTTAGATTTATAAAGTACAGTCAGTCTAACGATATTCTATGAATGAAAATATTTTCTTTTGTTCTGTCTTTGTGCAACATGTTGCCTCAGTGGCCAAGTGGTACGGCGTCGGTCTCGTAAACTGAAGATCATTGGTTCAACCCCCATCTGAGGCTCAGTTTCAATTATTTTAGATTTATAAAGTACAGTCAATCTAACGATATTCTATGAATGAAAATATTTTCTTTTGTTCTGTCTTTGTGCAACATGTCACCTCAGTGACCAGGTGGTAAGGCGTCGGTCTCGTAAACCGAAGATCATGGGTTCAACCCCCATCTGAGGCTCAGTTTCAATTATTTTAGATTCATAAAGTACAGTCAATCTAACGATAGTCTATGAATAAAGATAATTTCTTTTGTTCTGTATTTGTTCGACATGTCGCCTCAGTGGCCAAGTGGTAGGGCGTCGGTCTCGTAAACCGAAGATCATGGCTTCAACCCCCATCTGAGGAATAGATACAACTGTTTTAGATTCATAAAGTACAGTTAATCTAACGATAGTTTATGAATGAGGGCATTTTTTTTGTTTTGTATTTGTGCAACATGTCGCCTCAGTGGCCAAGTGGTAAGGCGTCGGTCTCGTAAACCGAAGATCATTGGTTCAACCCCCATCTGAGGCTCAGTTTCAATTATTTTAGATTTATAAAGTACAGTCAATCTAACATTATTCTATGAATGAAGATAATTTCTTTTGTTCTGTATTTGTTCGACATGTCGCCTCAGTGGCCAAGTGGTAAGGCGTCGGTCTCGTAAACCGAAGATTATGGGTACAACCCCCATCTAAGGCTCAGTTTCAATTATTTTAGATTTATAAAGTACAGTCAATCTAAAGATATTCTATGAATGAAAATATTTTCTTTTGTTCGGTCTTTGTGCAACATGTCGCCTCAGTGGCCAAGTGGTAAGGCGTCGGTCTCGTAAACCGAAGATCATGGGTTCAACCCCCATCTAAAGCTCAGTTTCAATTATTTTAGATTTATAAAGTACAGTCAGTCTAACGACATTCTATGAATGAAAATATTTTTCTTTTGTTCTGTCTTTGTGCAACATGTCGCCTCAGTGGCCAAGTGGTACGGCGTCGGTCTCGTAAACCGAAGATCATGGGTTCAACCCCCATCTGAGGCTCAGTTTCAATTATTTTAGATTTATAAAGTACAGTCAATCTAACGATATTCTATGAATGAAAATATTTTCTTTTGTTCTGTCTTTGTGCAACATGTCGCCTCAGTGGCCAAGTGGTAAGGCGTCGGTCTCGTAAAACGAAGATCATGGGTTCAACCCCTATCTAAGGCTCAGTTTCAATTATTTTAGATTTATAAAGTACAGTCAATCTAACGATATTCTATGAATAAAGATAATTTCTTTTGTTCTGTATTTGTTCGACATGTCGCCTCAGTGGCCAAGTGGTAAGGCGTCGGTCTCGTAAACCGAAGATCATGGATTCAACCCCCATCTGAGGAATAGATACAACTGTTTTAGATTCATAAAATACAGTTAATCTAACGATAGTTTATGAATGAGGGCATTTTTTTGTTTTGTATTTGTGCAACATGTCGCCTCAGTGGCCAAGTGGTACGGCGTCGGTCTCGTAAACCGAAGATCATGGGTTCAACCCCCATCTAAGGCTCAGTTTCAATTATTTTAGATTTATAAAGTACTGTCAGTCTAACGATATTCTATGAATGAAAATATTTTCTTTTGTTCTGTCTTTGTGCAACATGTCGCCTCAGTGGCCAAGTGGTAAGGCGTCGGTCTCGTAAACCGAAGATCATGGGTTCAACCCCCATCTAAGGCTCAGTTTCAATTATTTTAGATTTATAAAGTACTGTCAGTCTAACGATATTCTATGAATGAAAATATTTTCTTTTGTTCTGTCTTTGTGCAACATGTCGCCTCAGTGGCCAAGTGGTAAGGCGTCGATATCGTAAACCGAAGATCATGGGTTCAACCCCCATCTAAGGCTCAGTTTCAATTATTTTAGATTTATAAAGTACAGTCAGTCTAACGATATCCTATGAATGAAAATATTTTCTTTTGTTCTGTCGTTGTGCAACATGTCGCCTCAGTGGCCAAGTGGTAAGGCGTCGGTCTCGTAAACCGAAGATTATGGGTACAACCCCCATCTAAGGCTCAGTTTCAATTATTTTAGATTTATAAAGTACAGTCAATCTAACGATATTCTATGAATGAAAATATTTTCTTTTGTTCTGTCTTTGTGCAACATGTCGCCTCAGTGGCCAAGTGGTAAGGCGTCGGTCTCGTAAACCGAAGATCATGGGTTCAACCCCCATCTAAGGCTCAGTTTCAATTATTTTAGATTTATAAAGTACTGTCAGTCTAACGATATTCTATGAATGAAAATATTTTCTTTTGTTCTGTCTTTGTGCAACATGTCGCCTCAGTGGCCAAGTGGTAAGGCGTCGGTATCGTAAACCGAAGATCATGGGTTCAACCCCCCATCTAAGGCTCAGTTGCAATTATTTTAGATTTATAAAGTACAGTCAGTCTAACGATATTCTATGAATGAAAATATTTTCTTTTGTTCTGTCTTTGTGCAACATGTCGCCTCAGTGGCCAAGTGGTAAGGCGTCGGTCTCGTAAACCGAAGATCATGGGTTCAACCCCCATCTGAGGCTCAGTTTCAATTATTTTAGATTCATAAAGTACAGTCAATCTAATGATAGTCTATGAATAAAGATAATTTCTTTTGTTCTGTATTTGTTCGACATGTCGCCTCAGTGGCCAAGTGGTAAGGCGTCGGTCTCGTAAACCGAAGATCATGGATTCAACCCCTATCTGAGGAATAGATACAACTGTTTTAGATTCATAAAATACAGTTAATCTAACGATAGTTTATGAATGAGGGCATTTTTTTTTGTTTTGTATTTGTGCAACATGTCGCCTCAGTGGCCAAGTGGTAAGGCGTCGGTCTCGTAAACCGAAGATCATTGGTTCAACCCCCATCTGAGGCTCAGTTTCAATTATTTTAGATTTATAAAGTACAGTCAATCTAACGATATTCTATGAATGAAGATAATTTCTTTTGTTCTGTATTTGTTCGACATGTCGCCTCAGTGGCCAAGTGGTAAGGCGTCGGTCTCGTAAACCGAAGATTATGGGTACAACCCCCATCTAAGGCTCAGTTTCAATTATTTTAGATTTATAAAGTACAGTCAATCTAACGATATTCTATGAATGAAAATATTTTCTTTTGTTCTGTCTACGTGCAACATGTCGCCTCAGTGGCCAAGTGGTAAGGCGTCGGTCTCGTAAACCGAAGATCATGGGTTCAACCCACATCTAATGCTCAGTTTCAATTATTTTAGATTTATAAAGTACTGTCAGTCTAACGATATTCTATGAATGAAAATATTTTCTTTTGTTCTGTCTTTGTGCAACATGTCGCCTCAGTGGCCAAGTGGTAAGGCGTTGGTCTCGTAAACCGAAGATCATGGGTTCAACCCCCATCTAAGGCTCAGTTTCAATTATTTTAGATTTATAAAGTACTGTCAGTCTAACGATGTTCTATGAATGAAAATATTTTCTTTTGTTCTGTCTTTGTGCAACATGTCGCCTCAGTGGCCAAGTGGTAAGGCGTTGGTATCGTAAACCGAAGATCATGGGTTCATTCCCCATCTAAGGCTCAGTTTCAATTATTTTAGATTTATAAAGTACAGTCAGTCTAACGATATTCTATGAATGAAAATATTTTCTTTTGTTCTGTCTTTGTGCAACCTGTCGCCTCAGTGGCCAAGTGGTAATGCGTCGGTCTCGTAAACCGAAGATCATGGGTTCAACCCCCATCTGAGGCTCAGTTTCAATTATTTTAGATTCATAAAGTACAGTCAATCTAACGATAGTCTATGAATAAAGATAATTTCTTTTGTTCTGTATTTGTTCGACATGTCGCCTCAGTGGCCAAGTGGTAAGGCGTCGGTCTCGTAAATCGAAGATCATGGGTTCAACCCACATCTAAGGCTCAGTTTCAATTATTTTAGATTTATAAAGTACTGTCAGTCTAACGATATTCTATGAATGAAAATATTTTCTTTTGTTCGGTCTTTGTGCAACATGTCGCCTCAGTGGCCAAGTGGTAAGGCGTCGGTCTCGTAAACCGAAGATCATGGGTTCAACCCCCATCTAAGGCTCAGTTTCAATTATTTTAGATTTATAAAGTACTGTCAGTCTAACGATAGTCTATGAATAAAGATAATTTCTTTTGTTCTGTATTTGTTCGACATGTCGCCTCAGTGGCCAAGTGGTAAGGCGTCGGTCTCGTAAACCGAAGATCATGGATTCAACCCCCATCTGAGGAATAGATACAACTGTTTTAGATTCATAAAATACAGTTAATCTAACGATAGTTTATGAATGAGGGCATTTTTTTTGTTTTGTATTTGTGCAACATGTCGCCTCAGTGGCCAAGTGGTAAGGCGTCGGTCTCGTAAACCGAAGATCATGGGTTCAACCCCCATCTAAGGCTCAGTTTCAATTATTTTAGATTTATAAAGTACAGTCAGTCTAACGATATTCTATGAATGAAAATATTTTCTTTGGTTCTGTCTTTGTTCGACATGTCGCCTCAGTGGCCAAGTGGTAAGGCGTCGGTCTCGTAAACCGAAGATCATGGATTCAACCCCTATCTGAGGAATAGATACAACTGTTTTAGATTCATAAAATACAGTTAATCTAACGATAGTTTATGAATGAGGGCATTTTTTTTTGTTTTGTATTTGTGCAACATGTCGCCTCAGTGGCCAAGTGGTAAGGCGTCGGTCTCGTAAACCGAAGATCATTGGTTCAACCCCCATCTGAGGCTCAGTTTCAATTATTTTAGATTTATAAAGTACAGTCAATCTAACGATATTCTATGAATGAAGATAATTTCTTTTGTTCTGTATTTGTTCGACATGTCGCCTCAGTGGCCAAGTGGTAAGGCGTCGGTCTCGTAAACCGAAGATTATGGGTACAACCCCCATCTAAGGCTCAGTTTCAATTATTTTAGATTTATAAAGTACAGTCAATCTAACGATATTCTATGAATGAAAATATTTTCTTTTGTTCTGTCTTTGTGCAACATGTCGCCTCAGTGGCCAAGTGGTAAGACGTCGGTCTCGTAAACCGAAGATCATGGGTTCAACCCACATCTAATGCTCAGTTTCAATTATTTTAGATTTATAAAGTACAGTCAATCTAACGATATTCTATGAATGAAAATATTTTCTTTTGTTCTGTCTTCGTGCAACATGTCGCCTCAGTGGCCAAGTGGTAAGGCGTCGGTCTCGTAAACCGAAGATCATGGGTTCAACCCACATCTAATGCTCAGTTTCAATTATTTTAGATTTATAAAGTACTGTCAGTCTAAGGATATTCTATGAATGAAAATATTTTCTTTTGTTCTGTCTTTGTGCAACATGTCGCCTCAGTGGCCAAGTGGTAAGGCGTCGGTCTCGTAAACCGAAGATCATGGGTTCAACCCCCATCTAAGGCTCAGTTTCAATTATTTTAGATTTATAAAGTACAGTCAGTCTAACGATATTCTATGAATGAAAATATTTTCTTTTGTTCTGTCTTTGTGCAACCTGTCGCCTCAGTGGCCAAGTGGTAAGGCGTCGGTCTCGTAAACCGAAGATCATGGGTTCAACCCCCATCTGAGGCTCAGTTTCAATTATTTTAGATTCATAAAGTACAGTCAATCTAACGATAGTCTATGAATAAAGATAATTTCTTTTGTTCTGTATTTGTTCGACATGTCGCCTCAGTGGCCAAGTGGTAAGGCGTCGGTCTCGTAAACCGAAGATCATGGGTTCAACCCACATCTAAGGCTCAGTTTCAATTATTTTAGATTTATAAAGTACTGTCAGTCTAACGATATTCTATGAATGAAAATATTTTCTTTTGTTCGGTCTTTGTGCAACATGTCGCCTCAGTGGCCAAGTGGTAAGGCGTCGGTCTCGTAAACTGAAGATCATGGGTTCAACCCCCATCTAAGGCTCAGTTTCAATTATTTTAGATTTATAAAGTACTGTCAGTCTAACGATAGTCTATGAATAAAGATAATTTCTTTTGTTCTGTATTTGTTCGACATGTCGCCTCAGTGGCCAAGTGGTAAGGCGTCGGTCTCGTAAACCGAAGATCATGGATTCAACCCCCATCTGAGGAATAGATACAACTGTTTTAGATTCATAAAATACAGTTAATCTAACGATAGTTTATGAATGAGGGCATTTTTTTTGTTTTGTATTTGTGCAACATGTCGCCTCAGTGGCCAAGTGGTAAGGCGTCGGTCTCGTAAACCGAAGATCATGGGTTCAACTCCCATCTAAGGCTCAGTTTCAATTATTTTAGATTTATAAAGTACAGTCAGTCTAACGATATTCTATGAATGAAAATATTTTCTTTGGTTCTGTCTTTGTGCAACATGTCGCCTCAGTGGCCAAGTGGTAAGGCGTCGGTCTCGTAAACCGAAGATCATGGGTTCAACCCCCATCTGAGGCTCAGTTTCAATTATTTTAGATTCATAAAGTACAGTCAATCTAACGATAGTCTATGAATAAAGATAATTTCTTTTGTTTTGTATTTGTGCAACATGTCGCCTCAGTGGCCAAGTGGTAAGGCGTCGGTCTCGTAAACCGAAGATCATTGGTTCAACCCCCATCTGAGGCTCAGTTTCAATTATTTTAGATTTATAAAGTACAGTCAATCTAACATTATTCTATGAATGAAGATAATTTCTTTTGTTCTGTATTTGTTCGACATGTCGCCTCAGTGGCCAAGTGGTAAGGTGTCGGTCTCGTAAACCGAAGATTATGGGTACAACCCCCATCTAAGGCTCAGTTTCAATTATTTTAGATTTATAAAGTACAGTCAATCTAAAGATATTCTATGAATGAAAATATTTTCTTTTGTTCTGTCTTTGCGCAACATGTCGCCTCAGTGGCCAAGTGGTAAGGCGTCGGTCTCGTAAACCGAAGATCATGGGTTCAACCCCCATCTAAGGCTCAGTTTCAATTATTTTAGATTTATAAAGTACTGTCAGTCTAACGATATTCTATGAATGAAAATATTTTCTTTTGTTCTGTCTTTGTGCAACATGTTGCCTCAGTGGCCAAGTGGTAAGGTGTCGGTATCGTAAACCGAAGATCATGGGTTCAACCCCAATCTAAGGCTCAGTTTCAATTACTTTAGATTTATAAAGTACAGTCAGTCTAACGATATTCTATGAATGAAAATATTTTCTTTTGTTCTGTCTTTGTGCAACATGTTGCCTCAGTGGCCAAGTGGTACGGCGTCGGTCTCGTAAACCAAAGATCATGGGTTCAACCCCCATCTGAGGCTCAAATTCAATTATTTTAGATTTATAAAGTACAGTCAATCTAACGATATTCTATGAATGAAAATATTTTCTTTTGTTCTGTCTTTGTGCAACATGTCGCCTCAGTGGCCAAGTGGTAAGGCGTCGGTCTCGTAAACCGAAGATCATGGGTTCAACCCCTATCTGAGGCTTAGTTTCAGTTATTTTAGATTCATAAAGTACAGTCAATCTAACGATAGTCTATGAATAAAGATAATTTCTTTTGTTCTGTATTTGTTCGACATGTCGCCTCAGTGGCCAAGTGGTAAGGCGTCGGTCTCGAAAACCGAAGATCATGGATTCAACCCCCATCTGAGGAATAGATACAACTGTTTTAGATTCATAAAGTACAGTTAATCTAACGATAGTTTATGAATGAGGGCATTTTTTTTGTTTTGTATTTGTGCAACATGTCGCCTCAGTGGCCAAGTGGTAAGGCGTCGGTCTCGTAAACCGAAGATCATGGGTTCAACCCCCATCTGAGGCTCAGTTTCAATTATTTTAGATTCATAAAGTACAGTCAATCTAACGATATTCTATGAATGAAGATAATTTCTTTTGTTCTGTATTTGTTTGACATGTCGCCTCAGTGGCCAAGTGGTAAGGCGTCTGTCTCGTAAACCGAATATTATGGTACAACCCCTCTCTAAGGCTCAGTTTCAATTATTTTAGAATCATAAAGTACTGTCAGTCTAACGATATTCTATGAATAAAAATATTTTCTTTTGTTCTGTCTTTGTGCAACATGTCGCCTCAGTGGCCAAGTGTAAGGCGTCGGTCTCGTAAACCGAAAATCATGGGTTCAACCCCTATCTAAGGTTCAGTTTCAATTATTTTAGATTTATAAAGTACAGTCAGTCTAACGATATTCTATGAATGAAAATATTTTCTTTTGTTCTGTCTTTGTGCAACATGTCGCCTCAGTGGCCAAGTGGTAAGCCGTCGGTCTCGTAAACCGAAGATCATGGGTTCTACCCCCATCTGAGGCTCAGTTTCAGTTATTTTAGATTCATAAAGTACAGTCAATCTAACGATAGTCTATGAATAAAGATAATTTCTTTTGTTCTGTATTTGTTCGACATGTCGCCTCAGTAGCCAAGTGGTAAGGCGTCGGTCTCGTAAACTGAAGATCATGGGTTCAACCCCCATCTGAGGCTCAGTTTCAATTATTTTAGATTCATAAAGTACAGTCAATCTAACGATAGTCTATGAATAAAGATAATTTCTTTTGTTCTGTATTTGTTCGACATGTCGCCTCAGTGGCCAAGTGGTAAGGCGTCGGTCTCGTAAACCGAAGATCATGGATTCAACCCCCATCTGAGGAAGAGATACAACTGTTTTAGATTCATAAAGTACAGTTAATCTAACGATAGTTTATGAATGAGGGCATTTCTTTTATTCTGTATTTGTTCGACATGTCGCCTCAGTGGCCAAGTGGTAAGGCGTCGGTCTCGTAAACCGAAGATCATGGATTCAACCCCCATCTGAGGAATAGATACAACTGTTTTAGATTCATAAAGTACAGTTAATCTAACGATAGTTTATGAATGAGGGCATTTTTTTTGTTTTGTATTTGTGCAACATGTCGCCTCAGTGGCCAAGTGGTAAGGTGTCGGTCTCGTAAACCGAAGATCATGGGTTCAACCCCCATCTGAGGCTCAGTTTCAATTATTTTAGATTTATAATGTACAGTTAATCTAACGATATTCTATGAATGAAGATAATTTCTTTTGTTCTGTATTTGTTCGACATGTCGCCTCAGTGGCCAAGTGGTAAGGCGTCGGTCTCGTAAACCGATTATTATGGTACAACCCCCCTCTAAGGCTCAGTTTCAATTATTTTAGATTCATAAAGTACTGTCAGTCTAACGATATTCTATGAATAAAAATATTTTCTTTTGTTCTGTCTTTGTGCAACATGTCGCCTCAGTGGCCAAGTGGTAAGGCGTCGGTCTCGTAAACCGAAGATCATGGGTTCAACCCCCATCTAAGGCTCAGTTTCAATTATTTTAGATTTATAAAGTACAGTCAGTCTAACGATATTCTATGAATGAAAATATTTTCTTTGGTTCTGTCTTTGTGCAACATGTCGCCTCAGTGGCCAAGTGGTAAGGCGTCGGTCTCGTAAACCGAAGATCATGGGTTCAACCCCCATCTGAGGCTCAGTTTCAATTATTTTAGATTCATAAAGTACAGTCAATCTAACGATAGTCTATGAATAAAGATAATTTCTTTTGTTCTGTATTTGTTCGACATGTCGCCTCAGTGGCCAAGTGGTAAGGCGTCGGTCTCGTAAACTGAAGATCATGGATTCAACCCCCATCTGAGGAATAGATACAACTGTTTTAGATTCATAAAATACAGTTAATCTAACGATAGTTTATGAATGAGGGCATTTTTTTTGTTTTGTATTTGTGCAACATGTTGCCTCAGTGGCCAAGTGGTAAGGCGTCGGTCTCGTAAACGGAAGATCATTGGTTCAACCCCCATCTGAGGCTCAGTTTCAATTATTTTAGATTTATAAAGTACAGTCAATCTAACGATATTCTATGAATGAAGATAATTTCTTTTGTTCTGTATTTGTTCGACATGTCGCCTCAGTGGCCAAGTGGTAAGTCGTCGGTCTCGTAAACCGAAGATCATGGGTTCAACCCACATCTAAGTCTCAGTTTCAATTATTTTAGATTTATAAAGTACTGTCAGTCTAACGATATTCTATGAATGAAAATATTTTCTTTTGTTCGGTCTTTGTGCAACACGTCGCCTCAGTGGCCAAGTGGTAAGGCGTCAGTCTCGTAAACCGAAGATCATGGGTTCAACCCCCATCTAAGGCTCAGTTTCAATTATTTTAGATTTATAAAGTACTGTCAGTCTAACGATAGTCTATGAATAAAGATAATTTCTTTTGTTCTGTATTTGTTCGACATGTCGCCTCAGTGGCCAAGTGGTAAGGCGTCGGTCTCGTAAACCGAAGATCATGGATTCAACCCCCATCTGAGGAATAGATACAACTGTTTTAGATTCATAAAATACAGTTAATCTAACGATAGTTTATGAATGAGGGCATTTTTTTTGTTTTGTATTTGTGCAACATGTCGCCTCAGTGGCCAAGTGGTAACGCGTCGGTCTCGTAAACCGAAGATCATTGGTTTCAACCCCATCTGAGGCTCAGTTTCAATTATTTTAGATTTATAAAGTACGGTCAATCTAACATTATTCTATGAATGAAGATAATTTCTTTTGTTCTGTATTTGTTCGACATGTCGCCTCAGTGGCCAAGTGGTAAGGCGTCGGTCTCGTAAACCGAAGATTATGGGTACAACCCCCATCTAAGGCTCAGTTTCAATTATTTTAGATTTATAAAGTACAGTCAATCTAACGATATTCTATGAATGAAAATATTTTCTTTTGTTCTGTCTTCGTGCAACATGTCGCCTCAGTGGCCAAGTGGTAAGGCGTCGGTCTCGTAAACCGAAGATCATGGGTTCAACCCACATCTAATGCTCAGTTTCAATTATTTTAGATTTATAAAGTACTGTCAGTCTAACGATATTCTATGAATGAAAATATTTTCTTTTGTTCTGTCTTTGTGCAACATGTCGCCTCAGTGGCCAAGTGGTAAGGCGTCGGTCTCGTAAACCGAAGATCATGGGTTCAACCCCCATCTAAGGCTCAGTTTCAATTATTTTAGATTTATAAAGTACTGTCAGTCTAACGATATTCTATGAATGAAAATATTTTCTTTTGTTCTGTCTTTGTGCAACATGTCGCCTCAGTGGCCAAGTGGTAAGGCGTCGGTCTCGTAAACCGAAGATCATGGGTTCAACCCCCGTCTAAGGCTCAGTTTCAATTATTTTAGATTTATAAAGTACTGTCAGTCTAACGATATTCTATGAATGAAAATATTTTCTTTTGTTCTGTCTTTGTGCAACATGTCGCCTCAGTGGCCAAGTGGTAAGGCGTCGGTATCGTAAACCGAAGATCATGGGTTCAACCCCCATCTAAGGCTCAGTTTCAATTATTTTAGATTTATAAAGTACAGTCAGTCTAACGATATCCTATGAATGAAAATATTTTCTTTTGTTCTGTCGTTGTGCAACATGTCGCCTCAGTGGCCAAGTGGTAAGGCGTCGGTCTCGTAAACCGAAGATTATGGGTACAACCCCCATCTAAGGCTCAGTTTCAATTATTTTAGATTTATAAAGTACAGTCAATCTAACGATATTCTATGAATGAAAATATTTTCTTTTGTTCTGTCTTTGTGCAACATGTCGCCTCAGTGGCCAAGTGGTAAGGCGTCGGTCTCGTAAACCGAAAATCATGGGTTCAACCCCCATCTAAGGCTCAGTTTCAATTATTTTAGATTTATAAAGTACAGTCAGTCTAACGATATTCTATGAATGAAAATATTTTCTTTTGTTCTGTCTTTGTGCAACATGTTGCCTCAGTGGCCAAGTGGTACGGCGTCGGTCTCGTAAACCAAAGATCATGGGTTCAACCCCCATCTGAGGCTCAGTTTCAATTATTTTAGATTTATAAAGTACAGTCAATCTAACGATATTCTATGAATGAAAATATTTTCTTTTGTTCTGTCTTTGTGCAACATGTCGCCTCAGTGGCCAAGTGGTAAGGCGTCGGTCTCGTAAACCGAAGATCATGGGTTCAACCCCCATCTGAGGCTCAGTTTCAATTATTTTAGATTCATAAAGTACAGTCAATCTAACGATAGTCTATGAATAAAGATAATTTCTTTTGTTCTGTATTTGTTCGACATGTCGCCTCAGTGGCCAAGTGGTAAGGTGTCGGTCTCGAAAACCGAAGATCATGGATTCAACCCCCATCTGAGGAATAGATACAACTGTTTTAGATTCATAAAGTACAGTTTATCTAACGATAGTTTATGAATGAGGGCATTTTTTTTGTTTTGTATTTGTGCAACATGTCGCCTCAGTGGCCAAGTGGTAAGGCGTCGGTCTCGTAAACTGAAGATCATGGGTTCAACCCCCATCTGAGGCTCAGTTTCAATTATTTTAGATTTATAAAGTACAGTCAATCTAACGATATTCTATGAATGAAGATAATTTCTTTTGTTCTGTATTTGTTTGACATGTCGCCTCAGTGGCCAAGTGGTAAGGCGTCGGTCTCGTAAACTGAATATTATGGTACAACCCCTCTCTAAGGCTCAGTTTCAATTATTTTAGAATCATAAAGTACTGTCAGTCTAACGATATTCTATGAATAAAAATATTTTCTTTTGTTCTGTCTTTGTGCAACATGTCGCCTCAGTGGCCAAGTGTAAGGCGTCGGTCTCGTAAACCGAAGATCATGGGTTCAACCCCTATCTAAGGCTCAGTTTCAATTATTTTAGATTTATAAAGTACAGTCAGTCTAACGATATTCTATGAATGAAAATATTTTCTTTTGTTCTGTCTTTGTGCAACATGTCGCCTCAGTGGCCAAGTGGTAAGCCGTCGGTCTCGTAAACCGAAGATCATGGATTCAACCCCCATCTGAGGAAGAGATACAACTGTTTTAGATTCATAAAGTACAGTTAATCTAACGATAGTTTATGAATGAGGGCATTTCTTTTATTCTGTATTTGTTCGACATGTCGCCTCAGTGGCCAAGTGGTAAGGCGTCGGTCTCGTAAACCGAAGATCATGGATTCAACCCCCATCTGAGGAATAGATACAACTGTTTTAGATTCATAAAGTACAGTTAATCTAACGATAGTTTATGAATGAGGGCATTTTTTTTGTTTTGTATTTGTGCAACATGTCGCCTCAGTGGCCAAGTGGTAAGGTGTCGGTCTCGTAAACCGAAGATCATGGGTTCAACCCCTATCTGAGGCTCAGTTTCAATTATTTTAGATTTATAATGTACAGTCAATCTAACGATATTCTATGAATGAAGATATTTTCTTTTGTTCTGTATTTGTTCGACATGTCGCCTCAGTGGCCAAGTGGTAAGGCGTCGGTCTCGTAAACCGATTATTATGGTACAACCCCCCTCTAAGGCTCAGTTTCAATTATTTTAGATTCATAAAGTACTGTCAGTCTAACGATATTCTATGAATAAAAATATTTTCTTTTGTTCTGTCTTTGTGCAACATGTCGCCTCAGTGGCCAAGTGGTAAGGCGTCTGTCTTGTAAACCGAAGATCATGGGTTCAACCCCCATCTAAGGCTCAGTTTCAATTATTTTAGATTTATAAAGTACAGTCAGTCTAACGATATTCTATGAATGAAAATATTTTCTTTGGTTCTGTCTTTGTGCAACATGTCGCCTCAGTGGCCAAGTGGTAAGGCGTCGGTCTCGTAAACCGAAGATCATGGGTTCAACCCCCATCTGAGGCTCAGTTTCAATTATTTTAGATTCATAAAGTACAGTCAATCTAACGATAGTCTATGAATAAAGATAATTTCTTTTGTTCTGTATTTGTTCGACATGTCGCCTCAGTGGCCAAGTGGTAAGGCGTCGGTCTCGTAAACTGAAGATCATGGATTCAACCCCCATCTGAGGAATAGATACAACTGTTTTAGATTCATAAAATACAGTTAATCTAACGATAGTTTATGAATGAGGGCATTTTTTTTGTTTTGTATTTGTGCAACATGTTGCCTCAGTGGCCAAGTGGTAAGGTGTCGGTCTCGTAAACGGAAGATCATTGGTTCAACCCCCATCTGAGGCTCAGTTTCAATTATTTTAGATTTATAAAGTACAGTCAATCTAACGATATTCTATGAATGAAGATAATTTCTTTTGTTCTGTATTTGTTCGACATGTTGCCTCAGTGGCCAAGTGGTACGGCGTCGGTCTCGTAAACCGAAGATCATGGGTTCAACCCACATCTAAGGCTCAGTTTCAATTATTTTAGATTTATAAAGTACTGTCAGTCTAACGATATTCTATGAATGAAAATATTTTCTTTTGTTCGGTCTTTGTGCAACATGTCGCCTCAGTGGCCAAGTGGTAAGGCGTCGGTCTCGTAAACCGAAGATCATTGGTTCAACCCCCATCTGAGGCTCAGTTTCAATTATTTTAGATTCATAAAGTACAGTCAATCTAACATTATTCTATGAATGAAGATAATTTCTTTTGTTCTGTATTTGTTCGACATGTCGCCTCAGTGGCCAAGTGGTAAGGCGTCGGTCTCGTAAACCGAAGATTATGGGTACAACCCCCATCTAAGGCTCAGTTTCAATTATTTTAGATTGATAAAGTACAGTCAATCTAAAGATATTCTATGAATGAAAATATTTTCTTTTGTTCGGTCTTTGTGCAACATGTCGCCTCAGTGGCCAAGTGGTAAGGCGTCGGTCTCGTAAACCGAAGATCATGGGTTCAACCCCCATCTAAGGCTCAGTTTCAATTATTTTAGATTTATAAAGTACTGTCAGTCTAACGATATTCTATGAATGAAAATATTTTCTTTTGTTCTGTCTTTGTGCAACATGTCGCCTCTGTGG
>NW_003124229.1:0-21375 GCF_000003605.2 Saccoglossus kowalevskii
AACGACCATTTATTTCCCATCACACACAACGACCATTTATTTCCCATCACACACAACGACCATTTATTTCCCATAACACACACACCTACCATTCATTACCTATCACACATACCGCCCATTCATTTCCCATCACACACAACGACTATTTATTTCCCATCACACACACTTACCATTCATTTCCCATCACCCACACCGACCATTCATTTCACATCACCCACACCGACCATTTATTTCCCATCACACACAACGACCATTTATTTCCCATCACACACAACGACCATTTATTTCCCATCACACACAACGACCATTTATTTCCCATCACACACAACGACCATTTATTTCCCATCATCACACACACTGACCATTTATTTCCCATCACACACACTGACCATTTATTTCCCATCACACACACTGACCATTTATTTCCCATCACACACACTGACCATTTATTTCCCATCACACACACTGACCATTTATTTCCCATCACACACACTGACCATTTATTTCCCATCACACACACTGACCATTTATTTCCCATCACACACACTGACCATTTATTTCCCATCACACACACTGACCATTTATTTCCCATCACACACACTGACCATTTATTTCCCATCACACACACTGACCATTTATTTCCCATCACACACACTGACCATTTATTTCCCATCACACACACTGACCATTTATTTCCCATCACACACACCTACCATTCATTTCCCAACACACACACTTTCCATTCATTTACCATCACACACACTTTCCATTCATTTCCCATCACCCACACGGACCATTCATTTCCCATCACACACACTGCCCATTCATTTCCTATCACACACACCGCCCATTCATTTCCCATCACACACAACGACCATTTATTTCCCATCACACACACTGCCCATTCATTTCCTATCACACACACCGCCCATTCATTTCCCATCACACACAACGACTATTTATTTCCCATCACACACACTTACCATTCATTTCCCATCACCCACACCGACCATTCATTTCCCATCACCCACACCGACCATTCATTTCCTATCACACACACCGCCCATTCATTTCCCATCACACACAACGACCATTCATTTCTCATCACACACAACGACCATTCATTTCCTATCACACACCGACCATTCATTTCCCATAACACACACCTACCATTCATTACCTATCACACATACCGCCCATACATTTCCCATCACACACAACAACCATTTATTTCCCTTAACACACACCTACCATTCATTACCTATCACACACGACCATTTATTTCCCATCACACACAACGACCATTTATTTCCCATCACACACAACGACCATTTATTTCCCATCACACACAACGACCATTTATTTCCCATCACACACAACGACCATTTATTTCCCATCATCACACACACTGACCATTTATTTCCCATCACACACACTGACCATTTATTTCCCATCACACACACTGACCATTTATTTCCCATCACACACACTGACCATTTATTTCCCATCACACACACTGACCATTTATTTCCCATCACACACACTGACCATTTATTTCCCATCACACACACTGACCATTTATTTCCCATCACACACACTGACCATTTATTTCCCATCACACACACTGACCATTTATTTCCCATCACACACACTGACCATTTATTTCCCATCACACACACTGACCATTTATTTCCCATCACACACACTGACCATTTATTTCCCATCACACACACTGACCATTTATTTCCCATCACACACACCTACCATTCATTTCCCAACACACACACTTTCCATTCATTTACCATCACACACAAATTTCCATTCATTTCCCATCACCCACACCGACCAATTCATTTTCCCATCACACACAATGCCAATTCATTTCAATCACACACACTGACCATTTATTTCCCATCACACACACTGACCATTTATTTCCCATCACACACACTGACCATTTATTTCCCATCACACACACTGACCATTTATTTCCCATCACACACACTGACCATTTATTTCCCATAACACACACACTGACCATTTATTTCCCATCACACACACCTACCATTCATTTCCCAACACACACACTTTCCATTTATTTACCATCACACACACTTTCCATTTATTTCCCATCACCCACACGGACCATTCATTTCCCATCACACACACTGCCCATTTATTTCCCATCACACACACCGCCCATTTATTTCCCATCACACACACCGCCCATTCATTTCCCATCACACACAACGACCATTTATTTCTCATCACACACAACGACCATTTATTTCCCATCACACACTGACCATTTATTTCCCATCACACACACCTACCATTCATTACCTATCACACATACCGCCCATTTATTTCCCATCACACACAACGACCATTTATTTCCCATCACACACAACGACCATTTATTTCCCATCACACACACTGACCATTTATTTCCCATCACACACACTGACCATTTATTTCCCATCACACACACTGACCATTTATTTCCCATCACACACACTGACCATTTATTTCCCATCACACACATTGACCATTTATTTCCCATCACACACACTGACCATTTATTTCCCATCACACACACTGACCATTTATTTCCCATCACACACACTGACCATTTATTTCCCATCACACACACTGACCATTTATTTCCCATCACACACACTGACCATTTATTTCCCATCACACACACTGACCATTTATTTCCCATCACACACACTGACCATTTATTTCCCATCACACACTGACCATTTATTTCCCATCACACACACTGACCATTTATTTCCCATCACACACACTGACCATTTATTTCCCATCACACACACTGACCATTTATTTCCCATCACACACACTGACCATTTATTTCCCATCACACACACTGACCATTTATTTCCCATCACACACACTGACCATTTATTTCCCATCACACACACTGACCATTTATTTCCCATCACACACACTGACCATTTATTTCCCATCACACACACTGACCATTTATTTCCCATCACACACACTGACCATTTATTTCCCATCACACACACCGCCCATTCATTTCCCATCACACACCGACCATTCATTTCCCATCACACACCGACCATTCATTTCCCATCACACACACCGCCCATTTATTTCCCATCACACACACCGACCATTTATTTCCCATCACACACCAACCATTCATTTCCCATCACACACACCGACCATTCATTTCCCATCACACACACCGACCATTCATTTCCCATCACACACACTGACCATTCATTTCCCATCACCCACACGGACCATTCATTTCCCATCACACACACTGCCCATTCATTTCCTATCACACACACCGCCCATTCATTTCCCATCACACACAACGACCATTCATTTCTCATCACACACAACGACCATTCATTTCCTATCACACACCGACCATTCATTTCCCATAACACACACACCTACCATTCATTACCTATCACACATACCGCCCATTCATTTCCCATCACACACAACGACTATTTATTTCCCATCACACACACTTACCATTCATTTCCCATCACCCACACCGACCATTCATTTCACATCACCCACACCGCCCATTCATTTCCCATCACACACAACGACCATTTATTTCCCATCACACACAACGACCATTTATTTCCCATCACACACAACGACCATTTATTTCCCATCACACACAACGACCATTTATTTCCCATAACACACACACCTACCATTCATTACCTATCACACATACCGCCCATTCATTTCCCATCACACACAACGACTATTTATTTCCCATCACACACACTTACCATTCATTTCCCATCACCCACACCGACCATTCATTTCACATCACCCACACCGACCATTTATTTCCCATCACACACAACGACCATTTATTTCCCATCACACACAACGACCATTTATTTCCCATCACACACAACGACCATTTATTTCCCATCACACACAACGACCATTTATTTCCCATCATCACACACACTGACCATTTATTTCCCATCACACACACTGACCATTTATTTCCCATCACACACACTGACCATTTATTTCCCATCACACACACTGACCATTTATTTCCCATCACACACACTGACCATTTATTTCCCATCACACACACTGACCATTTATTTCCCATCACACACACTGACCATTTATTTCCCCATCACACACACTGACCATTTATTTCCCATCACACACACTGACCATTTATTTCCCATCACACACACTGGACCATTTATTTCCCATCACACACACCGCCCCATTCATTTCCCATCACACACCGACCATTTCATTTCCCATCACACACCGACCATTCATTTCCCATCACACACACCGCCCATTTATTTCCCATCACACACACCGACCATTTATTTCCCATCACACACCAACCATTCATTTCCCATCACACACACCGACCATTCATTTCCCATCACACACACCGACCATTCATTTCCCATCACACACCGACCATTTATTTCCCATCACACACAACGACCATTTATTTCCCATCACACACACCGACCATTTATTTCCCATCACAAACACCGACCATTTATTTCCCATCACACACACCGACCATTTATTTCCCATCACACACACCGACCATTCATTTCCCATCACACACACCGACCATTCATTTCCCATCACACACACCGCCCATTCATTTCCCATCACACACACCGACCATTCATTTCCCATCACACACACCGACCATTTATTTCCCATCACACACACTGACCATTTATTTCCCATCACACACACTGACCATTTATTTCCCATCACACACACTGACCATTTATTTCCCATCACACACACTGACCATTTATTTCCCATCACACACACTGACCATTTATTTCCCATCACACACACTGACCATTTATTTCCCATCACACACAACGACCATTCATTTCTCATCACACACAACGACCATTCATTTCCTATCACACACCGACCATTCATTTCCCATAACACACACACCTACCATTCATTACCTATCACACATACCGCCCATTCATTTCCCATCACACACAACGACTATTTATTTCCCATCACACACACTTACCATTCATTTCCCATCACCCACACCGACCATTCATTTCCCATCACCCACACCGACCATTTATTTCCCATCACACACACCTACCATTCATTTCCCAACACACACACTTTCCATTCATTTACCATCACACACACTTTCCATTCATTTCCCATCACCCACACGGACCATTCATTTCCCATCACACACACTGCCCATTCATTTCCTATCACACACCGACCATTCATTTCCCATAACACACACACCTACCATTCATTACCTATCACACATACCGCCCATTCATTTCCCATCACACACAACGACTATTTATTTCCCATCACACACACTTACCATTCATTTCCCATCACCCACACCGACCATTCATTTCCCATCACCCACACCGACCATTCATTTCCTATCACACACACCGCCCATTCATTTCCCATCACACACAACGACCATTCATTTCTCATCACACACAACGACCATTCATTTCCTATCACACACCGACCATTCATTTCCCATAACACACACCTACCATTCATTACCTATCACACATACCGCCCATACATTTCCCATCACACACAACGACCATTTATTTCCCTTAACACACACCTACCATTCATTACCTATCACACACGACCATTTATTTCCCATCACACACAACGACCATTTATTTCCCATCACACACAACGACCATTTATTTCCCATCACACACAACGACCATTTATTTCCCATCACACACAACGACCATTTATTTCCCATCATCACACACACTGACCATTTATTTCCCATCACACACACTGACCATTTATTTCCCATCACACACACTGACCATTTATTTCCCATCACACACACTGACCATTTATTTCCCATCACACACACTGACCATTTATTTCCCATCACACACACTGACCATTTATTTCCCATCACACACACTGACCATTTATTTCCCATCACACACACTGACCATTTATTTCCCATCACACACACTGACCATTTATTTCCCATCACACACACTGACCATTTATTTCCCATCACACACACTGACCATTTATTTCCCATCACACACACTGACCATTTATTTCCCATCACACACACTGACCATTTATTTCCCATCACACACACTGACCATTTATTTCCCATCACACACACCTACCATTCATTTCCCAACACACACACTTTCCATTCATTTACCATCACACACACTTTCCATTCATTTCCCATCACCCACACGGACCATTCATTTCCCATCACACACACTGCCCATTCATTTCCTATCACACACACCGCCCATTCATTTCCCATCACACACAACGACCATTCATTTCTCATCACACACAACGACCATTCATTTCCTATCACACACCGACCATTCATTTCCCATAACACACACACCTACCATTCATTACCTATCACACATACCGCCCATTCATTTCCCATCACACACAACGACCATTTATTTCCCATCACACACACTTACCATTCATTTCCCATCACCCACACCGACCATTCATTTCCCATCACCCACACCGACCATTCATTTCCTATCACACACACCGCCCATTCATTTCCCATCACACACAACGACCATTCATTTCTCATCACACACAACGACCATTCATTTCCTATCACACACCGACCATTCATTTCCCATAACACACACCTGCCATTCATTACGTATCACACACACAGGACCATTTATTTCCCATCACACACAACGACCATTTATTTCCCATCACACACAACGACCATTTATTTCCCATCACACACAACGACCATTTATTTCCCATCACACACAACGACCATTTATTTCCCATCATCACACACACTGACCATTTATTTCCCATCACACACACTGACCATTTATTTCCCATCACACACACTGACCATTTATTTCCCATCACACACACTGACCATTTATTTCCCATCACACACACTGACCATTTATTTCCCATCACACACACTGACCATTTATTTCCCATCACACACACTGACCATTTATTTCCCATCACACACACTGACCATTTATTTCCCATCACACACACTGACCATTTATTTCCCATCACACACACTGACCATTTATTTCCCATCACACACACTGACCATTTATTTCCCATCACACACACCTACCATTCATTTCCCAACACACACACTTTCCATTCATTTACCATCACACACACTGACCATTTATTTCCCATCACACACACTGACCATTTATTTCCCATCACACACACTGACCATTTATTTCCCATCACACACACTGACCATTTATTTCCCATCACACACACTGACCATTTATTTCCCATCACACACACTGACCATTTATTTCCCATCACACACACTGACCATTTATTTCCCATCACACACACTGACCATTTATTTCCCATCACACACACTGACCATTTATTTCCCATCACACACACTGACCATTCATTTCCCATCACACACAACGACCATTCATTTCCCATCACACACAACGACCATTTATTTCCCATCACACACAACGACCATTTATTTCCCATCACACACAACGACCATTTATTTCCCATCACACACAACGACCATTTATTTCCCATCATCACACACACTGACCATTTATTTCCCATCACACACACTGACCATTTATTTCCCATCACACACACTGACCATTTATTTCCCATCACACACACTGACCATTTATTTCCCATCACACACACTGACCATTTATTTCCCATCACACACACTGACCATTTATTTCCCATCACACACACTGACCATTTATTTCCCATCACACACACTGACCATTTATTTCCCATCACACACACTGACCATTTATTTCCCATCACACACACTGACCATTTATTTCCCATCACACACACTGACCATTTATTTCCCATCACACACACTGACCATTTATTTCCCATCACACACACTGACCATTTATTTCCCATCACACACACCTACCATTCATTTCCCAACACACACACTTTCCATTCATTTACCATCACACACACTTTCCATTCATTTCCCATCACCCACACGGACCATTCATTCCCATCACACACACTGACCATTTATTTCCCATCACACACACCGCCCATTCATTTCCCATCACACACCGACCATTCATTTCCCATCACACACACCGCCCATTTATTTCCCATCACACACACCGACCATTTATTTCCCATCACACACCAACCATTCATTTCCCATCACACACACCGACCATTCATTTCCCATCACACACACCGACCATTTATTTCCCATCACACACAACGACCATTTATTTCCCATCACACACACCGACCATTTATTTCCCATCACACACACCGACCATTTATTTCCCATCACACACACCGACCATTTATTTCCCATCACACACCGACCATTTATTTCCCATCACACACACCGACCATTCATTTCCTATCACACACACCGACCATTCATTTCCCATCACACACACCGCCCATTCATTTCCCATCACACACACCGACCATTCATTTCCCATTACACACACCGACCATTCATTTCCCATCACACACACCGACCATTCATTTCCCATCACACACACCGACCATTCATTTCCCATCACACACACCGACCAATCATTTCCCATCACACACAACGACCATTCATTTCCTATCACACACCGACCATTCATTTCCCATAACACACACACCTACCATTCATTACCTATCACACATACCGCCCATTCATTTCCCATCACACACAACGACTATTTATTTCCCATCACACACACTTACCATTCATTTCCCATCACCCACACCGACCATTCATTTCCCATCACCCACACCGCCCATTCATTTCCTATCACACACACCGCCCATTCATTTCCCATCACACACAACGACCATTCATTTCTCATCACACACAACGACCATTCATTTCCTATCACACACCGACCATTCATTTCCCATAACACACACCTACCATTCATTACCTATCACACATACCGCCCATTCATTTCCCATCACACACAACGACCATTTATTTCCCTTAACACACACCTACCATTCATTACCTATCACACACGACCATTTATTTCCCATCACACACAACGACCATTTATTTCCCATCACACACAACGACCATTTATTTCCCATCACACACAACGACCATTTATTTCCCATCACACACAACGACCATTTATTTCCCATCACACACAACGACCATTTATTTCCCATCACACACAACGACCATTTATTTCCCATCACACACACTGACCATTTATTTCCCATCACACACACTGACCATTTATTTCCCATCACACACACTGACCATTTATTTCCCATCACACACACTGACCATTTATTTCCCATCACACACACTGACCATTTATTTCCCATCACACACACTGACCATTTATTTCCCATCACACACACTGACCATTTATTTCCCATCACACACACTGACCATTTATTTCCCATCACACACACTGACCATTTATTTCCCATCACACACACTGACCATTTATTTCCCATCACACACACTGACCATTTATTTCCCATCACACACACTGATCATTTATTTCCCATCACACACACTGACCATTTATTTCCCATCACACACACTGACCATTTATTTCCCATCACACACACTGACCATTTATTTCCCATCACACACACCGCCCATTCATTTCACATCACACACCGACCATTCATTTCCCATCACACACCGACCATTCATTTCCCATCACACACACCGCCCATTTATTTCCCATCACACACACCGACCATTCATTTCCCATCACACACACTGACCATTCATTTCCCATCACACACACTGACCATTTATTTCCCATCACACACACTGACCATTTATTTCCCATCACACACACTGACCATTTATTTCCCATCACACACACTGACCATTTATTTCCCATCACACACACTGACCATTTATTTCCCATCACACACACCGACCATTTATTTCCCATCACACACACCGACCATTTATTTCCCATCACACACACCGACCATTTATTTCCCATCACACACACCGACCATTTATTTCCCATCACACACACCGACCATTTATTTCCCATCACACACACCGACCATTCATTTCCCATCACACACACCTACCATTCATTTCCCATCACACACACCGACCATTCATTTCCCATCACACACAGCGACCATTCATTTCCCATAACACACACACCTACCATTCATTACCTATCACACATACCGCCCATTCATTTCCCATCACACACAACGACCATTTATTTCCCATCACACACACTTACCATTCATTTCCCATCACCCACACCGACCATTCATTTCCCATCACACACACTGCCCATTCATTTCCTATCACACACACCGCCCATTCATTTCCCATCACACACAACGACCATTCATTTCTCATCACACACAACGACCATTCATTTCCTATCACACACCGACCATTCATTTCCCATAACACACACACCTACCATTCATTACCTATCACACATACCACCCATTCATTTCCCATCACACACAACGACCATTTATTTCCCATCACACACACTGACCATTTATTTCCCATCACACACACTGACCATTTATTTCCCATCACACACACTGACCATTTATTTCCCATCACACACACTGACCATTTATTTCCCATCACACACACCTACCATTCATTTCCCATCACACACACCTACCATTCATTTCCCAACACACACACTTTCCATTCATTTACCATCACACACACTTTCCATTCATTTCCCATCACCCACACCGACCATTCATTTCCCATCACACACACTGCCAATTCATTTCCTATCACACACACCGACCATTCATTTCCCATCACACACACCGCCCATTTATTTCCCATCACACACACCGACCATTTATTTCCCATCACACACCAACCATTCATTTCCCATCACACACACCGACCATTCATTTCCCATCACACACACCGACCATTCATTTCCCATCACACACACCGACCATTTATTTCCCATCACACACAACGACCATTTATTTAACCATCACACACACCGACCATTTATTTCCCATCACACACACCGACCATTCATATCCCATCACACACACCGACCATTCATTTCCCATCACACACACCGACCATTCATTTCCCATCACACACACCGACCATTCATTTCCCATCACACACACCGACCATTCATTTCCCATCACACACACCGACCATTTATTTCCCATCACACACACCGACCATTTATTTCCCATCACACACACCGACCATTCATTTCCCATCACACACACCAACCATTCATTTCCCATCACACACACCGCCCATTCATTTCCCATCACACACACCGACCATTCATTTCCCATTACACACACCGACCATTCATTTCCCATCACACACACCGACCATTCATTTCCCATCACACACACCGACCAATCATTTCCCATCACACACACCGACCATTCATTTCCCATCACACACACCTACCATTCATTTCCCATCACACACACCTACCATTCATTTCCCAACACACACACTTTCCATTCATTTACCATCACACACACTTTCCATTCATTTCCCATCACCCACACGGACCATTCATTTCCCATCACACACACTGCCCATTCATTTCCTATCACACACCGACCATTCATTTCCCTTAACACACAACGACCATTTATTTCCCATCACACACAACGACCATTTATTTCCCATCACACACAACGACCATTTATTTCCCATCACACACAACGACCATTTATTTCCCATCACACACAACGACCATTTATTTCCCATCACACACACTGACCATTTATTTCCCATCACACACACTGACCATTTATTTCCCATCACACACACTGACCATTTATTTCCCATCACACATACCTACCATTTATTTCCCATCACACACACCTACCATTTATTTCCCATCACACACACCTACCATTCATTTCCCATCACACACACCTACCATTCATTTCCCATCACCCAACACCTACCATTCATTTCCCATCACCCACACTGACCATTCATTTCTCATCACACACAACGACCATTCATTTCCTATCACACACCGACCATTCATTTCCCATAACACACACCTACCATTCATTACCTATCACACATACCGCCCATTCATTTCCCATCACACACAACAACCATTTATTTCCCTTAACACACACCTACCATTCATTACCTATCACACACGACCATTTATTTCCCATCACACACAACGACCATTTATTTCCCATCACACACAACGACCATTTATTTCCCATCACACACAACGACCATTTATTTCCCATCACACACAACGACCATTTATTTCCCATCACACACAACGACCATTTATTTCCCATCACACACACTGACCATTTATTTCCCATCACACACACTGACCATTTATTTCCCATCACACACACTGACCATTTATTTCCCATCACACACACTGACCATTTATTTCCCATCACACACACTGACCATTTATTTAGCATCACACACACTGACGATTTATTTCCCATCACACACACTGACCATTTATTTCCCATCACACACACTGACCATTTATTTCCCATCACACACACTGACCATTTATTTCCCATCACACACACTGACCATTTATTTCCCATCACACACACTGACCATTTATTTCCCATCACACACACTGACCATTTATTTCCCATCACACACACTGACCATTTATTTCCCATCACACACACTGACCATTTATTTCCCATCACACACACTGACCATTTATTTCCCATCACACACACTGACCATTTATTTCCCATCACACACACTGCCCATTCATTTCCCATCACACACACCGCCCATTCATTTCCCATCACACACAACGACCATTCATTTCTCATCACACACAACGACCATTCATTTCCTATCACACACCGACCATTCATTTCCCATAACACACACACCTACCATTCATTACCTATCACACATACCGCCCATTCATTTCCCATCACACACAACGACTATTTATTTCCCATCACACACACTTACCATTCATTTCCCATCACCCACACCGACCATTCATTTCCCATCACCCACACCGACCATTCATTTCCTATCACACACACCGCCCATTCATTTCCCATCACAACGACCATTCATTTCTCATCACACACAACGACCATTCATTTCCTATCACACACCGACCATTCATTTCCCATAACACACACCTACCATTCATTACCTATCACACATACCGCCCATTCATTTCCCATCACACACAACGACCATTTATTTCCCTTAACACACACCTACCATTCATTACCTATCACACACGACCATTTATTTCCCATCACACACAACGACCATTTATTTCCCATCACACACAACGACCATTTATTTCCCATCACACACAACGACCATTTATTTCCCATCACACACAACGACCATTTATTTCCCATCATCACACACACTGACCATTTATTTCCCATCACACACACTGACCATTTATTTCCCATCACACACACTGACCATTTATTTCCCATCACACACACTGACCATTTATTTCCCATCACACACACTGACCATTTATTTCCCATCACACACACTGACCATTTATTTCCCATCACACACACTGACCATTTATTTCCCATCACACACACTGACCATTTATTTCCCATCACACACACTGACCATTTATTTCCCTTAACACACACCTACCATTCATTACCTATCACACACGACCATTTATTTCCCATCACACACAACGACCATTTATTTCCCATCACACACAACGACCATTTATTTCCCATCACACACAACGACCATTTATTTCCCATCACACACAACGACCATTTATTTCCCATCACACACACTGACCATTTATTTCCCATCACACACACTGACCATTTATTTCCCATCACACACACTGACCATTTATTTCCCATCACACACACTGACCATTTATTTCCCATCACACACACTGACCATTTATTTCCCATCACACACACTGACCATTTATTTCCCATCACACACATTGACCATTTATTTCCCATCACACACACTGACCATTTATTTCCCATCACACACACTGACCATTTATTTCCCATCACACACACTGACCATTTATTTCCCATCACACACACTGACCATTTATTTCCCATCACACACACTGACCATTTATTTCCCATCACACACACTGACCATTTATTTCCCATCACACACACTGACCATTTATTTCCCATCACACACACTGACCATTTATTTCCCATCACACACACTGACCATTTATTTCCCTTAACACACACCTACCATTCATTACCTATCACACACGACCATTTATTTCCCATCACACACAACGACCATTTATTTCCCATCACACACAACGACCATTTATTTCCCATCACACACAACGACCATTTATTTCCCATCACACACACTGACCATTTATTTCCCATCACACACACTGACCATTTATTTCCCATCACACACACTGACCATTTATTTCCCATCACACACACTGACCATTTATTTCCCATCACACACACTGACCATTTATTTCCCATCACACACACTGACCATTTATTTCCCATCACACACACTGACCATTTATTTCCCATCACACACACTGACCATTTATTTCCCATCACACACACTGACCATTTATTTCCCATCACACACACTGACCATTTATTTCCCATCACACACACTGACCATTTATTTCCCATCACACACACTGACCATTTATTTCCCATCACACACACTGACCATTTATTTCCCATCACACACACTGACCATTTATTTCCCATCACACACACTGACCATTTATTTCCCATCACACACACTGACCATTTATTTCCCATCACACACACTGACCATTTATTTCCCATCACACACACTGACCATTTATTTCCCATCACACACACTGACCATTTATTTCCCATCACACACACCGCCCATTCATTTCCCATCACACACCGACCATTCATTTCCCATCACACACCGACCATTCATTTCCCATCACACACACCGCCCATTTATTTCCCATCACACACACCGACCATTTATTTCCCATCACACACCAACCATTCATTTCCCATCACACACACCGACCATTCATTTCCCATCACACACACCGACCATTCATTTCCCATCACACACACCGACCATTCATTTCCCATCACACACAACGACCATTCATTTCCCATCACACACAACGACCATTCATTTCCTATCACACACACCTACCATTCATTACCTATCACACATACCGCCCATTCATTTCCCATCACACACAACGACCATTTATTTCCCTTAACACGCGCCTACCAGTCATTACCTATCAGACACGACGATTTATTTCCCATCACACACAACGACCATTTATTTCCCATCACACACAACGACCATTTATTTCCCATCACACACACCGTACCATTTATTTCCCATCACACACACCGACCATTTATTTCCCATCACACACACTGACCATTTATTTCCCATCACACACACTGACCATTTATTTCCCATCACACACACTGACCATTTATTTCCCATCACACACACTGACCATTTATTTCCCATCACACACACTGACCATTTATTTCCCATCACACACACTGACCATTTATTTCCCATCACACACGCTGACCATTTATTTCCCATCACACACACTGCCCAGTGATGGGGCATCACACACACCGCCCATTCATTTCCCATCACACACAACGACCATTTTATTTCCCATCACACACAACGACCATTCATTTCCCATCACACACACGGACCATTCATTTCCCATCACACACACGTACCATTCATTTCCCAACACACACACTTTCCATTCATTTACCATCACACACACTTTCCATTCATTTCCCATCACCCACACCGACCATTCATTTCCCATCACACACAGTGCCAATTCATTTCCTATCACACACACCGCCCATTCATTTCCCATCACACACAACGACCATTCATTTCTCATCACACACAACGACCATTCATTTCCTATCACACACCGACCATTCATTTCCCATAACACACACACCTACCATTCATTACCTATCACACATACCGCCCATTCATTTCCCATCACACACAACGACCATTTATTTCCCATCACACACACTTACCATTCATTTCCCATCACCCACACCGACCATTCATTTCCTATCACACACACCGCCCATTCATTTCCCATCACACACAACGACCATTCATTTCTCATCACACACAACGACCATTCATTTCCTATCACACACCGACCATTCATTTCCCATAACACACATACCTACCATTCATTACCTATCACACATACCGCCCATTCATTTCCCATCACACACAACGACCATTTATTTCCCATCACACACACCGACCATTTATTTCCAATCACACATACCGCCCATTCATTTCCCATCACACACAACGACCATTTATTTCCCATCACACACACTTACCATTCATTTCCCATCACCCACACCGACCATTCATTTCCCATCACACACACTGCCCATTCATTTCCTATCACACACACCGCCCATTCATTTCCCATCACACACAACGACCATTCATTTCTCATCACACACAACGACCATTCATTTCCTATCACACACCGACCATTCATTTCCCATAACACACACACCTACCATTCATTTCCCATCACACACCGACCATTCATTTCCCATCACACACACCGCCCATTCATTTCCCATCACACACACCGACCATTCATTTCCCATTACACACACCGACCATTCATTTCCCATCACACACACCGACCATTCATTTCCCATCACACACACCGACCAATCATTTCCCATCACACACACCGACCATTCATTTCCCATCACACACACCTACCATTCATTTCCCATCACACACACCTACCATTCATTTCCCAACACACACACTTTCCATTCATTTACCATCACACACACTTTCCATTCATTTCCCATCACCCACACGGACCATTCATTTCCCATCACACACACTGCCCATTCATTTCCCATCACACACACCGCCCATTCATTTCCCATCACACACAACGACCATTCATTTCTCATCACACACAACGACCATTCATTTCCTATCACACACCGACCATTCATTTCCCATGACACACACACCTACCATTCATTACCTATCACACATACCGCCCATTCATTTCCCATCACCCACAACGACCATTTATTTCCCATCACACACACTTACCATTCATTTCCCATCACCCACACCGACCATTCATTTCCTATCACACACACCGCCCATTCATTTCCCATCACATACAACGACCATTCATTTCTCATCACACACAACGACCATTCATTTCCTATCACACACCGACCATTCATTTCCCATAACACACACCTACCATTCATTACCTATCACACATACCGCCCATTCATTTCCCATCACACACACTTACCATTCATTTCCCATCACCCACACCGACCATTCATTTCCCATCACACACACCGACCATTCATTTCCCATCACACACACCGACCATTCATTTCCTATCACACACACCGCCCATTCATTTCCCATCACACACAACGACCATTCATTTCTCATCACACACAACGACCATTTCATTTCCTATCACACACCGACCATTCATTTCCCATAACACACACCTACCATTCATTACCTATCACACATACCGCCCATTCATTTCCCATCACACACAACGACCATTCATTTCCCATCACACACAACGACCATTCATTACCTATCACACACAACGACCATTCATTACCTATCACACACAACGACCATTTATTTCCCATCACACACAACGACCATTTATTTCCCATCACACACAACGACCATTTATTTCCCATCACACACAACGACCATTTATTTCCCATCACACACAACGACCATTTATTTCCCATCACACACACTGACCATTTATTTCCCATCACACACACTGACCATTTATTTCCCATCACACACACTGACCATTTATTTCCCATCACACACACTGACCATTTATTTCCCATCACACACACTGACCATTTATTTCCCATCACACACACTGACCATTTATTTCCCATCACACACACTGACCATTTATTTCCCATCACACACACTGACCATTTATTTCCCATCACACACACTGACCATTTATTTCCCATCACACACACTGACCATTTATTTCCCATCACACACACTGACCATTTATTTCCCATCACACACACTGACCATTTATTTCCCATCACACACACTGACCATTTATTTCCCATCACACACACTGACCATTTATTTCCCATCACACACACTGACCATTTATTTCCCATCACACACACTGACCATTTATTTCCCATCACACACACTGACCATTTATTTCCCATCACACACACTGCCCATTCATTTCCTATCACACACACCGCCCATTCATTTCCCATCACACACAACGACCATTCATTTCTCATCACACACAACGACCATTCATTTCCTATCACACACCGACCATTCATTTCCCATAACACACACACCTACCATTCATTACCTATCACACATACCACCCATTCATTTCCCATCACACACAACGACCATTTATTTCCCATCACACACACTGACCATTTATTTCCCATCACACACACTGACCATTTATTTCCCATCACACACACTGACCATTTATTTCCCATCACACACACTGACCATTTATTTCCCATCACACACACTGACCATTTATTTCCCATCACACACACCTACCATTCATTTCCCATCACACACACCTACCATTCATTTCCCAACACACACACACTTTCCATTCATTTACCATCACACACACTTCCATTCATTTCCCATCACCCACACCGACCATTCATTTCCCATCACACACACTGCCAATTCATTTCCTATCACACACACCGCCCATTCATTTCCCATCACCCACACCGACCATTCATTTCCCATCACACACACTGACCATTTATTTCCCATCACACACACTGACCATTTATTTCCCATCACACACACTGACCATTTATTTCCCATCACACACACTGACCATTTATTTCCCATCACACACACTGACCATTTATTTCCCATCACACACACTGACCATTTATTTCCCATCACACACACTGACCATTTATTTCCCATCACACACACCGACCATTCATTTCCCAACACACACACTGTCCATTTCATTTACCATCACACACACCGACCAATCATTTCCCATCACACACACCGACCATTCATTTCCCATCACACACACCGTACCATTTCATTTCCCATCACACACACCGCCCATTTATTTCCCATCACACACACCGCCCATTCATTTCCCATCACACACAACGACCATTCATTTCCCATCACACACAACGACCATTTATTTCCCATCACACACACCGACCATTTATTTCCCATCACACACACCGACCATTTATTTCCCATCACACACACCGACCATTTATTTCCCATCACACACACCGACCATTCATTTCCCATCACACACACCGACCATTCATTTCCCATCACACACCGCCCATTCATTTCCCATCACACACACCGACCATTCATTTCCCATCACACACACCGACCATTCATTTCCCATCACACACACCGACCAATCATTTCCCATCACACACACCGACCATTCATTTCCCATCACACACACCTACCATTCATTTCCCATCACACACACCTACCATTCATTTCCCAACACACACACTTTCCATTCATTTACCATCACACACACTTTCCATTCATTTCCCATCACCCACACTGCCCATTCATTTCCCATCACACACACCGCCCATTCATTTCCTATCACACACACCGCCCATTCATTTCCCATCACACACAACGACCATTCATTTCTCATCACACACAACGACCATTCATTTCCTATCACACACCGACCATTCATTTCCCATAACACACACACCTACCATTCATTACCTATCACACATACCGCCCATTCATTTCCCATCACACACAACGACCATTTATTTCCCATCACACACACTTACCATTCATTTCCCATCACCCACACCGACCATTCATTTCCCATCACACACACCGCCCATTCATTTCCCATCACACACAACGACCATTCATTTCTCATCACACACAACGACCATTCATTTCCTATCACACACCGACCATTCATTTCCCATAACACACACACCTACCATTCATTACCTATCACACATACCGCCCATTCATTTCCCATCACACACAACGACCATTTATTTCCCTTAACACACACCTACCATTCATTACCTATCACACACAACGACCATTCATTTCCCATCACACACAACGACCATTCATTTCCCATCACACACAACGACCATTTATTTCCCATCACACACAACGACCATTTATTTCCCATCACACACAAACGACCATTTATTTCCCATCACACACAACGACCATTTTATTTCCCATCACACACACTGACCATTTATTTCCCATCACACACACTGACCATTTATTTCCCATCACACACACTGACCATTTATTTCCCATCACACACACTGAACATTTATTTCCCATCACAACACAACGACATTTATTTCCCATCACACACAACGACCATTATTTCCCATCACACACAACGACCATTTATTTCCCATCACAACACACTGAACCATTTATTTCCCATCACAACAACACTGACCATTTATTTCCCATCACACAACACTGACCATTTATTTCCCATCACACACACTGACCATTTATTTCCCATCACACACACTGACCATTTATTTCCCCATCACACACACTGACCATTTATTTCCCATCACACACACTGACCATTTATTTCCCATCACACACACTGACCATTTATTTCCCATCACACACACTGACCATTTATTTCCCATCACACACACTGACCATTTATTTCCCATCACACACACTGACCATTTATTTCCCATCACACACACTGACCATTTATTTCCCATCACACACACTGACCATTTATTTCCCATCACACACACTGACCATTTATTTCCCATCACACACTGACCATTTATTTCCCATCACACACACTGACCATTTATTTCCCATCACACACACTGACCATTTATTTCCCATCACACACACTGACCATTTATTTCCCATCACACACACTGACCATTTATTTCCCATCACACACACTGACCATTTATTTCCCATCACACACACTGACCATTTATTTCCCATCACACACACTGACCATTTATTTCCCATCACACACACTGACCATTTATTTCCCATCACACACACTGACCATTTATTTCCCATCACACACACCGACCATTTATTTCCCATCACACACACCGACCATTCATATCCCATCACACACACTGACCATTTATTTCCCATCACACACACTGACCATTTATTTCCCATCACACACACTGACCATTTATTTCCCATCACACACA
>NW_003124254.1:0-17041 GCF_000003605.2 Saccoglossus kowalevskii
CTTGTTTCTAACATTTTACACTCAGCTCATGAGAACATCTATAGGCTGCTTTCAACTAACTTTTATTTAATATGTCGACTTTACAACTGCGCCTTTCTATATGCCAACTACTTAGGTCATATATACAAATACATCTACCAACATTGCAATAACTTTGTACACCTTTGCATTTACTTTGAACAACTTTGCACGGTGTGTTAACAGCTTAAAACCCACTACGTGCCGACGGCATGAACAACTTGTCCTGGAAAATTAGAATGAATTAAAACACTTTGCATTAATTAAAATAGTTACAAAAATTCTACGATTTTTCACTATAAATGATTGACATCACTGTAAAAAAGAATGCAGGATCGTTTTTTTATATGTTTTATAGATGTGTGATGAAACAAAAAAAATAAATTCAAAAGGTCGTTTATTCAGGGAGTCTCCCATGCAAGTACTAACCACGCCCGATTGCACTTTACTTTAAACATTCGCCGGTAACCTAACCACAAATGTGCATGGATTATTTTAAATTAAGCCGACTTGGCGGCTATTTCATGTTTTTGGATGTTTTGAAATCGATATCGCTGGCATTGGTACATTCTAGAATTGACCTATGACCTCTACAAGCTTGGAGTAACACTACGGTAATTTAACAGCTTTTTCAGAAATATTTATTCATATTTTCGAACATTTAATTATGGGACTTGTTAATATGATATCACATGTAAAAATCACGAATGAACTACCACTTTGCCATCGCTTTTTGCACTTTCTATGTAGTTTGTTGTCGATTTTCAGTGCTGTTGTGATATCTGCTATATATGAGGCATTATCGATACATTACTTAATGTTTCGAACTTTAACTGCGGGGTTGCCATGGCAATGACTTACGTTAAATATAAAAGCAACTCCGCCAACATTTCTTTCGTTTTCTCAAACTTTGCACACTTTTTTCTAACATTTTACACTCAGCTCATGTGAACATCTATAGGCTGCTTTCAACTAACTTTTATTTAATTTGTCGAATTTACAACTGCGCGTTTCTATATGCCAACTACTTAGGTCATATATACAAATACATTTACAAACTTTGCAATAACTTTGTACAACTTTGCATTCACTTTGAACAACTTTTCACGGTGTGTTAACAGCTTAAAACCCACTACGTGCCGACGGCATGAACAACTTGTCCTTGAAAATTAGAAGGAATTAAAACACTTTTCATTAATTAAAATAGTTACAAAAATTCCACGATTTTTCACTATAAATGATTGACATCACTGTTAAAAAGAATGCAGGATCGTTGTTTTATATGTTTTATGGATGTGTGATGAAAAAAAATCAACAGGTCATTTATTCAGGGAGTCTCCCATGCAAGTACTAACCACGCCCGATTGCGCTTTACTTTAAACATTTGCGATGACCTAACCACAAAGCTGCATGGATTATTTGAAATTACGCCGAATTGGCGGCTATTTCATGTTTTTGGATGTTTTAAAATCGACATCATTGGCACAGGTACATTCTAGAATTGACCAATGACCTCTACAAGCTTGGAGTAACACGACGGTAATTTAACAGCTTTTTCAGAAATATTTATTCACATTTTCGAACTTTTAACTATGGGATTTGTTAATATGATATCACAGGTAAAAATCACGAATGAAACTACCATCTTTGCAATCGCTTTTTGCAACTTTGTATGTAGTTTGTTGTCGATTTTTCAGTTGGCTGTTGTGATATTCTGCTAATATATGAGGCATTATCGATACATTTACTTAATGTTTTCGAAATTTAACTGGGGGTTGTCATGACAATGACTTGGGTTAAATATAAAAGCAACTCCGCCAACATTTCTTTCGTTTTCTCAAACTTTGCACACTTTTTTCTAACATTTTACACTCAGTTCATGTGAACATCTATAGGCTGTTTTCAACTAAATTTTATTTAATATGTCGACCATACAACTGCGCGTTTTTATATGCCAACTACTTAGGTCATATATACAAATACATCTACAAACTTTGCAATAACTTTGTACAACTTTGCATTCACTTTGAACAACTTTGCACGGTGTGTTAACAGCTTAAAATACACTACGTGACGACAGCATGAACAACTTGTCCTTGAAAATTAGAAGGAATTAAAACACTTTTCATTAATTGAAATAGTTACAAAAATTCTACGATTTTTCACTATAGATGATTGACATCACTGTAAAAAAGAATGCAGGATCGTTGTTTTATATATTTTATGGGTGTGTGATGAAACAAAAAAAAATAAATTCAACAAGTCGTTTATTCAGGCAGTCTCCCATGCAAGTACTAACCACGACCAATTGCGCTTTACTTTAAACATTCGTCGGTGACCTAACCATAAGGCTGCATGGATTATTTGAAATTAAGCCGAATTGGCGGCTATTTCATGTTTTTGGATGTTTTAAAATCGCCATCGCTGGCACAGGTACTTTCTAGAATTGAACTATGACCTCTACAAGCTTGGAGTAACACTACGGAAATTTACCAGCTTTTTCAGAAATATTTATTCATATTTCCGAACTTTTAACTATGGGATTTGTTAATATGATATCACAGATAAAAATCACGAATGAAACTACCAACTTTGCAATCGCTTTTTGCAACTTTGTATGTAGTTTGTTGTCGATTTTTCAGTTGGCTGTTGTGATATTCTGCTAATATATGAGGCATTATCGATACATTTACTTAATGTTTTCGAAATTTAACTGGGGGTTGTCATGACAATGACTTGGGTTAAATATAAAAGCAACTCCGCCAACATTTCTTTCGTTTTCTCAAACTTTGCACACTTTTTTCTAACATTTTACACTCAGTTCATGTGAACATCTATAGGCTGTTTTCAACTAACTTTTATTTAATATGTCGACCATACAACTGCGCGTTTTTATATGCCAACTACTTAGGTCATATATACAAATACATCTACAAACTTTGCAATAACTTTGTACAACTTTGCATTCACTTTGAACAACTTTGCACGGTGTGTTAACAGCATAAAATACACTACGTGACGACAGCATGAACAACTTGTCCTTGAAAATTAGAAGGAATTAAAACACTTTTCATTAATTGAAATAGTTACAAAAATTCTACGATTTTTCACTATAGATGATTGACATCACTGTAAAAAAGAATGCAGGATCGTTGTTTTATATATTTTATGGGTGTGTGATGAAACAAAAAAAAATAAATTCAACAAGTCGTTTATTCAGGCAGTCTCCCATGCAAGTACTAACCACGACCGATTGCGCTTTACTTTAAACATTCGTCGGTGACCTAACCATAACGCTGCATGGATTATTTGAAATTAAGCCGAATTGGCGGCTATTTCATGTTTTTGGATGTTTGAAATCGATATCGCTGCACAGTGCAGTCTAGAATTGACCTATCACCTCTACAAGCTTGGAGTAACACTACGGTAATTTAACAGCTTTTTCAGAAATATTTATTCATATTTTCGAATATTCAATTATGGGACTTGTTAATATGATATCACAGGTAAAAATCACGAATGAAACTACCAACTTTGCAATCGCTTTTTGCAACTTTGTATGTAGTTTGTTGTCGATATTTTAGTTGGCTGTTGTGATATTCTGCTTATATATGAGGCATTATCGATACATTTACTTAAAGTTTTCGAAATTTAACTAAGGGGGAGTCATGACAATGACTTAGGTTAAATATAAAAGCAACTCCGCCAACATTTCTTTCGTTTTCCCAAAAATTTGCACACTTGTTTCTAACATTTTACACTCACCTCATGAGAACATATATAGGCTGCTTTCAACTAACTTTTATTTAATTTGTCGACTTTACAACTGCGCCTTTCTATATGCCAACTACTTAGCTCATATATACAAATACATCTACTAACTTTGCAATAACTTTGTACAACTTTGCATTCACTTTGAACAACTTTGCACGGTGTGTTAACAGCTTAAAACCCACTACGTGCCGACGGCATGAACAACTTGTCCTTGAAAATTAGAAGGAATTAAAACACTTTTCATTAATTAAAATAATTACAAAAATTCTACGTTTTTCCACTATAAATGATTGACATCACTGTAAAAAAGAATGCAGGATCGTTGTTTTATATGTTTTATAGATGTGTGATGAAACAAATAAAATAAATTCAAAAGGTCGTTTATTCAGGGAGTCTCCCATGCAAGTACTAACCACGCCCGATTGCGCTTTACTTTAAACATTCGACGGTGACCTAACCACAAAGCTGCATTGATTATTTGAAATTAAGCCGAATTGGCGGCTATTTCATGTTTTTGGATGTTTTAAAATCGACATCGCTGGCACAGGTACAGTCTAGAATTGACCTATGACCTCTACAAGCTTGGAGTAAAACTATGGTAATTTAACAGCTTTTTCAGAAATATTTATTCATATTTTCGAATATTTAATTATGGGACTTGTTAATATGATATCACAGGTAAAAATCACGAATGAAACTACCAACTTTGCAATCGCTTTTTGCAACTTTGTATGTAGTTTGTTGTCGATATTTTAGTTGGCTGTTGTGATATTCTGCTTATATATGAGGCATTATCGATACATTTACTTAATGTTTTCGAAATTTAACTAAGGGGGAGTCATGACAATGACTTAGGTTAAATATAAAAGCAACTCCGCCAACATTTCTTTCGTTTTCCCAAAAATTTGCACACTTGTTTCTAACATTTTACACTCACCTCATGAGAACATATATAGGCTGCTTTCAACTAACTTTTATTTAATTTGTCGACTTTACAACTGCGCCTTTCTATATGCCAACTACTTAGCTCATATATACAAATACATCTACTAACTTTGCAATAACTTTGTACAACTTTGCATTCACTTTGAACAATTTTGCACGGTGTGTTAACAGCTTAAAACCCACTACGTGCCGACGGCATGAACAACTTGTCCTTGAAAATTAGAAGGAATTAAAACACTTTTCATTAATTAAAATAGTTACAAAAATTCTACGTTTTTCCACTATAAATGATTGACATCACTGTAAAAAAGAATGCAGGATCGTTGTTTTATATGTTTTATAGATGTGTGATGAAACAAATAAAATAAATTCAAAAGGTCGTTTATTCAGGGAGTCTCCCATGCAAGTACTAACCACGCCCGATTGCGCTTTACTTTAAACATTCGACGGTGACCTAACCACAAAGCTGCATTGATTATTTAAAATTAAGCCGAATTGGCGGCTATTTCATGTTTTTGGATGTTTTAAAATCGACATCGCTGGCACAGGTACAGTCTAGAATTGACCTATGACCTCTACAAGCTTGGAGTAAAACTACGGTAATTTAACAGCTTTTTCAGAAATATTTATTCATATTTTCGAATATTTAATTATGGGACTTGTTAATATGATATCACAGGTAAAAATCACGAATGAAACTACCAACTTTGCAATCGCTTTTTGCAACTTTGTATGTAGTTTGTTGTCGATATTTTAGTTGGCTGTTGTGATATTCTGCTTATATATGAGGCATTATCGATACATTTACTTAATGTTTTCGAAATTTAACTAAGGGGAGTCTTGACAATGACTTAGGGTAAATATAAAAGCAACTCCGCCAACATTTCTTTCGTTTTCCCAAAAATTTGCACACTTGTTTCTAACATTTTACACTCAGCTCATGAGAACATCTATAGGCTGCTTTCAACTAACTTTTATTTAAAATGTCGACTTTACAACTGCGCCTTTCTATATGCCAACTACTTAGGTCATATATACAAATACATCTACCAACTTTGCAATAACTTTGTACAACTTTGCATTTACTTTGAACAACTCTGTACGGTGTGTTAACAGCTTAAAACACACTACGTGCCGACGGCATGAAAAACTTGTCCTTGTAAATTAGAAGGAATTAAAACACTTTGCATTAATTAAAATAGTTACTAAAATTCTACGATTTTTCACTATAAATGATTGAAATCACTGTAAAAAAGAATGCAGGATCGTTGTTTTATATGTTTTATAGATGTGTGATGAAACAAATAAAATAAATTCAAAGGGTCGTTTATTCAGGGACTCTCCCATGCAAGTACTAACCTCGCCCGATTGCGCTCTACTTTAAACATTCGTCGGTGACCTAACCACAAAGCTGCATGGATTATTTGAAATTAAGCCGAATTGGCTGCTAATTCATGTTTTTGGATGTTTTAAAATCGACATCGCTGGCACAGGTGCATTCTAGAATTGACCTATGACCTCTACAAGCTTTGAGTAAAACTACGGTAATTTAGCAGCTTTTTCAGAAATATTTATTCATATTTTCGAATATTTAATTATGGGACTTGTTAATATGATATCACAGGTAAAAATCACGAATGAAACTACCAACTTTGCAATCGCTTTTTGCAACTTTGTATGTAGTTTGTTGTCGATATTTTAGTTGGGTGATGTAATATTCTGCTTATATATGAGGCATTATCGATACATTTACTTAATGTTTTCGAAATTTAACTAAGGGGGAGTCATGACAATGACTTAGGTTAAATATAAAAGCAACTCCGCCAACATTTCTTTCGTTTTCCCATAAATTTGCACACTTGTTTCTAACATTTTACACTCAGCTCATGAGAACATCTATAGGCTGCTTTCAACTAACTTTTATTTAATATGTCGACTTTACAACTGCGCCTTTCTATATGCCAACTACTTAGGTCATATATACGAATACATCTACCAACGTTGCAATAACTTTGTACAACTTTGCATTTACTTTGAACAACTCTGCACGGTGTGTTAACAGCTTAAAACACACTGCGTGCCGACGGCATGAAAAACTTGTCCTTGTAAATTAGAAGGAATTAAAACACTTTGCATTAATTAAAATAGTTACAACAATTCTACGATTTTTCACTATAAATGATTGACATCACTGTAAAAAAGAATGCAGGATCGTTGTTTAATATGTTTTATAGATGTGTGATGAAACAAAAAAAATAAATTCAAAAGGTCGTTTATTCAGGGAGTCTCCCATGCAAGTACTAACCACGCCCGATTGCACTTTACTTTAAACATTCGCCGGTGACCTAACCACAAAGCTGCATGGATTATTTGAAATTAAGCCGAATTGGTGGCTATTTCATGTTTTTGGATGTTTTGAAATCGATATTGCTGGCATTGGTACATTCTAGAATTGACCTATGAGCTCTACAAGCTTGGAGTAACACTACGGTAATTTAACAGCTTTTTCAGAAATATTTATTCATATTTTCGAACATTTAATTATGGGACTTGTTAATATGATATCACAGGTAAAAATCACGAATGAAACTACCAACTTTGCAATCGCTTTTTGCAACTTTGTATGTAGTCCGTTGTCGATTTTTCAGTTGGCTGTTGTGATATTCTGCTTCTATATCAGGCATTATCGATACATTTACTTAATGTTTTCGAAATTTAACTCCGGGGGTGTCATGACAATGACTTAGGTTAAATATAAAAGCAACTCGGCCAACATTTCTTTCGTTTTCCCAAAAATTTGCACACTTGTTTCTAACATTTTACACTCAGCTCATGAGAACATCTATAGGCTGCTTTCAACTAACTTTTATTTAATATGTCGACTTTACAACTGCGCCTTTCTATATGCCAACTACTTAGGTCATATATACAAATACATCTACAAACTTTGCAAAAACTTTGTACAACTTTGCATTCACTTTGAACAACTTTGCACGGTGTGCTACCAGCTTAAATCCCACTACGTGCCGACGGCATGAACAACTTGTCCTTGAAAATTAGAAGGAATTAAAACACTTTTCATTAATTAAAATAGTTACAAAAATTCTACGATTTTTCACTATAAATGATTGACATCACGGTAAAAAAGAATGCAGGATCGTTGTTTTATATGTTTTATAGATATGTGATGAAACAAAAAAAATAAATTCAACAGGTCGTTTAATCAGGGAGTCTCCCATGCAAGAACTAACCACGCCCGATTTCACTTTACTTTAAACATTCGTCGTTGACCTAACCACAAAGATGCACGGATTATTTGAAATTAATCCGAATTGGCGGCTATTTCATGTTTTTGGATGTTTTACAATCGATATCGCTGGCACAGGTACATTCTAGAATTGTCCTATGACCTCTACAAGCTTGGAGTATCACTACGGTAATTTAACAGCTTTTTCAGAAATATTTATTCATATTTTCGAACTTCTAACTATGGGACTTGTTAATATGATATCACAGGTAAAAATCAAGAATTAAACTACCAACTTTGCAATCGTATTTTGCAACTTTGTATGTAGTTTGTTGTCAATTTTTCAGTTGGCTGTTGTGATATTCTGCTTATATATGAGGTATTATCTATACATTTACTTAATGTTTTCGAAATTTCACTGCGGGGTTGTCATGACAATGACTTAGGTTAAATATAAAAGCAACTCCGCCAACATTTCTTTCGTTTTCCCAGACTTTGCACACTTTTTTCTAACATTTTACACTCAGCTCATGTGAACATCTATAGGCTGCTTTCAACTACCTTTTATTTAATTTGTCGACTTTACAACTGCGCGTTTCTATATGCCAACTACTTAAGTCATATATACAAATACATCTACCAACTTTGCAATAACTTTGTACAACTTTGCATTCACTTTGAACAACTTCGCACGGTGTGTTAACAGCTTAAAACCCACTACGTGTCGACGGCATTAACAACTTGTACTTGAAAATTAGAAGGAATTAAAACACTTTTCATTAATTACAATAGTTACAAAAATTCTACGATTTTACACTATAAATGATTGACATCACTGTAAAAAAGAATGCAGGATCGTTGTTTTATATGTTTTATAGATATGTGATGAAACAAAAAAAATAAATTCAACAGATCGTTTAATCAGGGAGTCTCCCATGCAAGAACTAACCACGCCCGATTTCACTTTACTTTAAAGATTCGTCGTTGACCTAACCACAAAGCTGCATGGATTATTTGAAATTAAGCCGAATTGGCGGCTATTTCATGTTTTTGGATGTTTTAAAATCTATATCGCTGGCACAGGTACATTCTTGAATTGATCTATGACCTCTACAAGCTTGGAGTATCACTACGGTAATTTAACAGCTTTTTCAGAAATATTTATTCATATTTTCGAACTTTTAACTATGGGATTTGTTAATATGATATCACAGGTAAAAATCACGAATGAAAACTACCAAACTTTGCAATCGCTTTTTGCAACTTTGTATGTAGTTTGTGTCGATTTTTCAGTTGGCTGTTGTCATATTCTGCTAATATATGAGCATTATCGATACATTTACTTAATGTTTTCGAAATTTAACTGGGGGTGTCATGACAATGACTTAGGTTAAATATATAAGCAACTTCGCCAACATTTCTTTCGTTTTCCCAACAATTTGCACACTTGTTTCTAACATTTTACACTCACCTCATGAGAAAATCTATAGGCTGCTTTCAACTAACTTTTATTTAATTTGTCGACTTTACAACTGCGCGGTTCTATAGGCCAACTACTTAGGTCATATATACAAATACATCTACCAACATTGCAATAACTGTGTACAACTTTGCATTCACTTTGAACAACTTTGCACGGTGTGTTAACAGCTTAAAACCCACTACGTGCCGACGGCATGAACAACTGGTCCTTGAAAATTAGAAGGAATTAAAACACTTTGCATTAATTTAAATAGTTACAAAAATTCTACGATTTTTCACTATAAATGATTGACATCACTGTAAAAAAGAATGCAGGATCGTTGTTTTATATGTTTTATAGATGTGTGATGAAACAAAAAAAATAAATTCAAAAGGTCGTTTATTCAGGGAGTCTCCCATGCAAGTACTAACCACGCCCGATTGCGCTTTACTTTAAACATTCGTCGGTGAACTAACCACAAAGCTGCATTGATTATTTGAAATTAAGCCGAATTGGCGGCTAATTCATGTTTTTCGATGTTTTAAAATCGACATCGCTGGCACAGGTTCATTCTAGAATTGACCTATGACCTCTACGAGCTTGGAGTAAAACTACGGTAATTTAAAAGCTTTTTCAGAAATATTTATTCATATTTTCGAACATTTAATTATGGGACTTGTTAATATGATATCACAGGCAAAAATCACGAATGAAACTACCAACTTTGCAATCGCTTTTTGCAACTTTGTATGTAGTTTGTTGTCGATTTTTCAGTTGGCTGTTGTGATTTTCTGCTTATATATGAGGCATTATCGATATATTTACTTAATGTTTCCGAAATTTAACTGCGGGGGTGTCATGACAATGACTTAGGTTAAATATAAAAGCAACTCCGCCAACATTTCTTTCGTTTTCCCAAAAATTTGCACACTTGTTTCTAACATTTTACACTCACCTCATGAGAACATCTATAGGCTGCTTTCAACTAACTTTTATTTAATTTCTCGACTTTACAACTGCGCGTTTCTATATGCCAACTACTTAGGTCATATATACAAATACATCTACCAACTTTGCAATAACTTTGTACAAATTTGCATTCACTTTGAACATCTTTGCACGGTGTGTTAACAGCTTAAAACACACTAAGTGCCGACGGCATGAACAACTTGTCCTTGAAAATTAGAAGGAATTAAAACACTTTTCATTAATTAAAATAGTTACAAAAATTCTACGATTTTTCACTATAAATGATTGACATCACTGTAAAAAAGAATGCAGGATCGTTGTTTTATATGTTTTATAGATGTGTGATGAAACAAAAAAAATAAATTCAAAAGGTCGTTTATTCAAGGAGTCCCCCATGCAAGTACTAACCACGCCCGATTGTGCTTTACTTTAAACATTCGCCGGTGACCTAACCACAAAGGTGCATGGATTATTTGAAATTAAGCCGACTTGGCGGCTATTTCATGTTTTTGGATATTTTGAAATCGATATTGATGGCATTGGTACATTCTAGAATTGACCTATGACCCCTACAAGCTTGGAGTAACACTACGGTAATTTAACAGCTTTTTCAGAAATATTTATTCATATTTTCGAACATTTAATTATGGGACTTGTTAATATGATATCACAGGTAAAAATCACGAATGAAACTACCAACTTTGCAATCGCTTTTTGCAACTTTCTATGTAGTTTGATGTCGATTTTTCAGTTGGCTGTTGTGATATTCTGCTTATATATGAGGCATTATCGATACATTTACTTAATGTTTTCGAAATTTAACTGCGGGGTTGTCATGACAATGACTTAGGTTAAATATAAAAGCAACTCCGCCAACATTTCGTTCGTTTTCCCTAAAATTTGCACACTTGTTTCTAACATTTTACACTCAGCTCATGAGAACATCTATAGGCTGCTTTCAACTAACTTTTATTTAATATGTCGACTTTACAACTGCGCCTTTCTATATGCCAACTACTTAGGTCATATATACAAATACATCTACCAACTTTGCAATAACTTTGTACAACTTTGCATTTACTTTGAACAACTTTGCACGGTGTGTTAACAGCTTAAAACCCACTACGTGCCGACGGCATGAACAACTTGTCCTGAAAAATTAGAAGGAATTAAAACACTTTGCATTAATTAAAATAGTTACAAAAATTCTACGATTTTTCACTATAAATGATTGACATCACTGTAAAAAAGAATGCAGGATCGTTGTTTTATATGTTTTATAGATGTGTGATGAAACAAAAAAAATAAATTCAAAAGGTCGTTTATTCAGGGAGTTTCCCATGCAAGTACTAACCACGCCCGATTGCACTTTACTTTAAACATTCGCCGGTGACCTAACCACAAAGGTGCATGGATTATTTGAAATTAAGCCGACTTGGCGGCTATTTCATGTTTTTGGATATTTTGAAATCGATATTGATGGCATTGGTACATTCTAGAATTGACCTATGACCCCTACAAGCTTGGAGTAACACTACGGTAATTTAACAGCTTTTTCAGAAATATTTATTCATATTTTCGAACATTTAATTATGGGACTTGTTAATATGATATCACAGGTAAAAATCACGAATGAAACTACCAACTTTGCAATCGCTTTTTGCAACTTTCTATGTAGTTTGTTGTCGATTTTTCAGTTGGCTGTTGTGATATTCTGCTTATATATGAGGCATTATCGATACATTTACTTAATGTTTTCGTAATTTAACTGCGGGGTTGTCATGACAATGACTTAGGTTAAATATAAAAGCAACTCCACCAACATTTAGTTCGTTTTCCCTAAAATTTGCACACTTGTTTCTAACATTTTACACTTAGCTCATGAGAACATCTATAGGCTGCTTTCAACTAACTTTTATTTAATATGTCGACTTTACAACTGCGTCTTTCTATATGCCAACTACTTAGGTCATATATACAAATACATCTACCAACTTTGCAATAACTTTGTACAACTTTGCATTTACTTTGAACAACTTTGCACGGTGTGTTAACAGCTTAAAACCCACTACGTGCCGACGGCATGAACAACTTGTTCTGGAAAATTAGAAGGAATTAAAACACTTTGCATTAATTAAAATAGTTACAAAAATTCTACGATTTTTCACTATAAATGATTGACATCACTGTAAAAAAGAATGCAGGATCGTTGTTTTATATGTTTTATAGATGTGTGATGACACAAAAAAAATAAATTCAAAAGGTCGTTTATTCAGGGAGTCTCCCATGCAAGTATTAACCACGCCCGATTGCACTTTACTTTAAACATTCGCCGGTGACCTAACCACAAAGGTGCATGGATTATTTAAAATTAAGCCGACTTGGCGGCTATTTCATGTTTTTGGATGTTTTGAAATCGATATTGCTGGCATTGGTACATTCTAGAATTGACCTATGACCTCTACAAGCTTGGAGTAACACTACGGTAATTTAACAGCTTTTTCAGAAATATTTATTCATATTTTCGAACATTTAATTATGGGACTTGTTAATATGATATCACAGGTAAAAATCACGAATGAAACTACAAACTTTGCAATCGCTTTTTGCAACTTTCTATGTAGTTTGATGTCGATTTTTCAGTTGGCTGTTGTGATATTCTGCTTATATATGAGGCATTATCGATACATTTACTTAATGTTTTCGAAATTTAACTGCGGGGTTGTCATGACAATGACTTAGGTTAAATATAAAAGCAACTCCGCCAACATTTCGTTCGTTTTCCCTAAAATTTGCACACTTGTTTCTAACATTTTACACTCAGCTCATGAGAACATCTATAGGCTGCTTTCAACTAACTTTTATTTAATATGTCGACTTTAAAACTGCGCCTTTCTATATGCCAACTACTTAGGTCATATATACAAATACATCTACCAACTTTGCAATAACTTTGTACAACTTTGCATTTACTTTGAACAACTTTGCACGGTGTGTTAACAGCTTAAAACCCACTACGTGCCGACGGCATGAACAACTTGTCCTGAAAAATTAGAAGGAATTAAAACACTTTGCATTAATTAAAATAGTTACAAAAATTCTACGATTTTTCACTATAAATGATTGACATCACTGTAAAAAAGAATGCAGGATCGTTGTTTTATATGTTTTATAGATGTGTGATGAAACAAAAAAAATAAATTCAAAAGGTCGTTTATTCAGGGAGTTTCCCATGCAAGTACTAACCACGCCCGATTGCACTTTACTTTAAACATTCGCCGGTGACCTAACCACAAAGGTGCATGGATTATTTGAAATTAAGCCGACTTGGCGGCTATTTCATGTTTTTGGATGTTTTGAAATCGATATCGCTGGCATTGGTACATTCTAGAATTGACCTATGACCTCTACACGCTTGGAGTAACACTACGGTAATTTAACAGCTTTTTCAGAAATATTTATTCATATTTTCGAACATTTAATTATGGGACTTGTTAATATGATATCACAGGTAAAAATCACGAATGAAACTACCAACTTTGCAATCGCTTTTTGCAACTTTCTATGTAGTTTGATGTCGATTTTTCAGTTGGCTGTTGTGATATTCTGCTTATATATGAGGCATTATCGATACATTTACTTAATGTTTTCGAAATTTAACTGCGGGGTTGTCATGACAATGACTTAGGTTAAATATAAAAGCAACTCCGAAACATTTCGTTCGTTTTCCCTAAAATTTGCACACTTGTTTCTAACATTTTACACTCAGCTCATGAGAACATCTATAGGCTGCTTTCAACTAACTTTTATTTAATATGTCGACTTTACAACTGCGCCTTTCTATATGCCAACTACTTAGGTCATATATACAAATACATCAACCAACTTTGCAATAACTTTGTACAACTTTGCATTTACTTTGAACAACTTTGCACGGTGTGTTAACAGCTTAAAGCCCACTACGTGCCGACGGCATGAACAAATTGTCCTTGAAAATTAAAAGGAATTAAAACACTTTGCATTAATTATAATAGTTACAAAAATTCTACGATGTTTCACTATAAATGATTGACATCACTGTAAAAACGAATGCAGGATCGTTGTTTTATATGTTTTATAGATGTGTGATGAAACAAAAAAAATAAATTCAAAAGGTCGTTTATTCAGGGAGTCTCCCATGCAAATACTAACCACGCCCGATTGCACTTTACTTTAAACATTCGCCGGTGACCTAACCACAAAAGTGCATGGATTATTTGAAATTAAGCCGACTTGGCGGCTATTTCATGTTTTTGGATGTTTTGAAATCGATATTGCTGGCATTGGTACATTCTAGAATTGACCTATGACCTCTACAAGCTTGGAGTAACACTACGGTAATTTAACAGCTTTTTCAGAAATATTTATTCATATTTTCGAACATTTAATTATGGGACTTGTTAATATGATATCACAGGTAAAAATCACGAATGAAACTACCAACTTTGCAATCGCTTTTTGCAACTTTCTATGTAGTTTGATGTCGATTTTTCAGTTGGCTGTTGTGATATTCTGCTTATATATGATGCATTATCGATACATTTACTTAATGTTTTCGAAATTTAACTGCGGGGGTGTCATGACAATGACTTTGGTTAAATATAAAAGCAACTCCGCCAACATTTCTTTCGTTTTCCCAAAAATTTGCACACTTGTTTCTAACATTTTACACTCAGCTCATGTGAACATCTATAGGCTGCTTTCAACTAACTTTTATTTAATTTGTCGACTTTACAACTGCGCGTTTCTATATGCCAACTACTTAGGTCATATATACAAATACATCTACCAGCTTTGCAATAACTTTGCACAACTTTGCATTCACTTTGAACAACTTTGCACGGTGTGTTAACAGCTTAAAACCCACTACGTACCGACGGCTTGAACAACTTGTCCTTGAAAATTAGAAGGAATTAAAACACTTTGCATTAATTAAAATAGTTACAAATATTCTACGATTTTTCACTATAAATGATTGACATCACTGTAAAAAAGAATCCAGGGTCGTTGTTTTATATGTTTTATAGATGTGTGATGAAACAACAAAAATATTCAACAGGTCGTTTATTCAGGGAGTCTCCCATGCAAGTACTAACCACGCCCAATTGGGCTTTACTTTAAACATTCGTCGTTGACCTAACCACAAAGCTGCATTGATTATTTGAAATTAAGACGAATTGGCGGCTATTTCATGTTTTTGGATGTTTTAAAATCGATATCGCTGGCACAGGTACATTCTAGAATTGACCTATGACCTCTACAAGCTTGGAGTAAAACTACGGTATTTTAACAGCTTTTTCAGAAACATTTATTCATATTTTCGAACATTTAACTATGGGACTTGTTAATATGATATCACAGGTAAAAATCACGAATGAAACTACCAACTTTGCAATCGCTTTTTGCAACTTTGTATGTAGTTTGTTGTCGATTTTTCAGTTGGCTGTAGTGATATTCTGCTTATATATGAGGCATTATCGATAAATTTACTTAATGTTTTCGAACTTTAACTGCGGGGTTGCCATGGCAATGACTTACGTTAAATATAAAAAGCAACTCCGCCAACATTTCTTTCGTTTTCCCAAACTTTGCACACTTTTTTCTAACATCTTACACTCAGCTAATGAGAACATCTATAGGCTGCTTTCAACTAACTTTTATTTAATTTGTCGACTTTACAACTGCGCGTTTCTATATGCCAACTACTTAGTTCATATATACAAATACATCTACCAACTTTGCAATAACTTTGTACAACTTTGCATTCACTTTGAACAACTTTGCACGGTGTGTTAACAGCTTAAACCCCACTACGTTTCGACGGCATGATCAACTTGTCCTTGAAAATTAGAAGGAATTAAAACACTTTTCATTAATTAAAATAGTTACAAAAATTCCACGATTTTTCACTATAAATGATTGACATCACTGTTAAAATGAATGCAGGATCGTTGTTTTATATGTTTTATGGATGTGTGATGAACAAAATCAAAAGGTCATTTATTCAGGGAGTCTCCCATGCAAGTACTAACCACGCCCGATTGCGCTTTACTTTAAACATTTGCGATGACCTAACCACAAAGCTGCATGGATTATTTGAAATTACGCCGAATTGGCGGCTATTTCATCTTTTTGGATGTTTTAAAATCGACATCACTTGCACAGGTACATTCTAGAATTGACCAAGGACCTCTACAAGCTTGGAGTAACACGACAGTAATTTAACAGCTTTTTCAGAAATATTTATTCATATTTTCGAACTTTTAACTATGGGATTTGTTAATATGATATCACAGGTAAAAATCACGAATGAAACTACCATCTTTGCAATCGCTTTTTGCAACTTTGTCTGTTGTTTGTTGTCGATTTTTCAGTTGGCTGTTGTGATATTCTGCTAATATATGAGGCATTATCGATACATTTACTTAATGTTTTCGAAATTTAACTGCGGGGTTGTCATAACAATGACTTAGTTAAATATAAAAGCAACTCCGCCAACATTTCTTTCGTTTTCCCAAACTTTGCACACTTTTTTCTAACATTTTTCACTCAGCTAATGAGAAACATCTAATAGGCTGCTTTCAACT
>NW_003124262.1:0-33636 GCF_000003605.2 Saccoglossus kowalevskii
GTCGGACTTCATACCTGTGTATTCCCACGTAATCTCATTTTTCTTGAATTTCATATTTGTTGTCGGACTTCATACCTGTATATTTCCACGTAATCTCATTTGTCGTGAATTTCATATTTGTTGTCGGACTTCATACCTGTATATTCCCACGTAATCTCATTTGTCTTGAATTTCATATTTGTTGTCGGACTTCATGCATGTATATTCCCACGTAATCTCATTTGTCTTGAATTTCATATTTGTTGTCGGACTTCATACCTGTATATTTCAACGTAAGCTCATTTGTCGTGAATTTCATATTTGTTGTCGGAATTCATACCTGTATATTTCCACGTAATCTCATTTGTCGTGAATTTCATATTTGTTGTCGGACTTCATACCTGTATATTCCCACGTAATCTCATTTGTCTTGAATTTCATATTTGTTGTCGGACTTCATACCTGTATATTCCCACGTAATCTCATTTGTCTTGAATTTCATATTTGTTGTCGGATTTCATACCTGTATATTCCCACGTAATCTCATTTGTCTTGAATTTCATATTTGTTGTCGGACTTCATACATGTATATTCCCACGTAATCTCATTTGTCTTGAATTTCATATTTGTTGTCGGACTTCATACCTGTGTATTCCCACGTAATCTCATTTTTCTTGAATTTCATATTTGTTGTCGGACTTCATACCTGTATATTTCCACGTAATCTCATTTGTCGTGAATTTCATATTTGTTGTCGGACTTCATACCTGTATATTCCCACGTAATCTCATTTGTCTTGAATTTCATATTTGTTGTCGGACTTCATTCCTGTATATTCCCACGTAATCTCATTTGTCTTGAATTTCATATTTGTTGTCGGACTTCATACCTGTATATTCCCACGTAATCTCATTTGTCTTGAATTTCATATTTGTTGTCGGACTTCATACCTGTATATTCCCACGTAATCTCATTTATTTTGAATTTCATATTTGTTGTCGGACTTCATACCTGTATATTCCAACGTAATCTCATTTGTCGTGAATTTCATATTTGTTGTCGGACTTCATACCTGTATATTCCCACGTAATCTCATTTGTCGTGAATTTTATATTTGTTGTCGGACTTCATACCTGTATATTCCCACGTAATCTCATTTGTCGTGAATTTCATATTTGTTGTCGGACTTCATACCTGTATATTCCCACGTAATCTCATTTGTCGTGAATTTCATATTTGTTGTTGGACTTCATACATGTATATTCCCAAGTAATCTCGATTGTCGTGAATTTCATATTTGTTGTCGGACTTCATACCTGTATATTTCCACGTAATCTCATTTGTCGTGAATTTCATATTTGTTGTCGGACTTCATACATGTATATTCCCACGTAATCTCATTTGTCTTGAATTTCATATTTATTGTCGGACTTCATACCTGTATATTTCCACGTAATCTCATTTGTCGTGAATTTCATATTTGTTGTCGGACTTCATACCTGTATATTCCCACATAATCTCATTTGTCTTGAATTTCATATTTGTTGTCGGTCTTCATACCTGTATATTCCCACGTAATCTCATTTGTCTTGAATTTCATATTTGTTGTCGGACTTCATACCTGTATATTGCCACGTAATCTCATTTGTCGTGAATTTCATATTTGTTGTCGGACTTCATACATGTATATTCCCACGTAATCTCGATTGTCGTGAATTTCATATTTGTTGTCGGACTTCATACCTGTATATTTCCACGTAATCTCATTTGTCGTGAATTTCATGTTTGTTGTCGGACTTCATACCTGTATATTTCCACGTAATCTCATTTGTCTTGAATTTCATATTTGTTGTCGGACTTCATACATGTATATTCCCACGTAATCTCATTTGTCTTGAATTTCATATTCATTGTCGGACTTCATACCTGTATATTTCCACGTAATCTCATTTGTCGTGAATTTCATATTTGTTGTCGGACTTCATACCTGTATATTCCCACGTAATCTCATTTGTCTTGAATTTCATATTTGTTGTCGGTCTTCATACCTGTATATTCCCACGTAATCTCATTTGTCTTGAATTTCATATTTGTTGTCGGACTTCATACCTGTATATTCCCACGTAATCTCATTTGTCTTGAATTTCATATTTGTTGTCGGACTTCATACCTGTATATTCCCACGTAATCTCATTTGTCGTGAATTTCATATTTGTTGTCGGACTTCATACATGTATATTCCCACGTAATCTCATTTGTCTTGAACTCCACATTTGTTGTCGAACTTCATACCTGTATATTCCCACGTAATCTCATTTGTCGTGAATTTCATATTTGTTGTCGGACTTCATACCTGTGTATTCCCACATAATCTCATTTGTCGTGAATTTCATATTTGTTGTCGGACTTCATACCTGTATATTCCCACGTAATCTCATTTGTCTTGAATTTCATATTTGTTGTCGGATTTCATACCTGTATATTCCCACGTAATCTCATTTGTCTTGAATTTCATATTTGTTGTCGGACTTCATACCTGTATATTCCCACGTAATCTCATTTGTCTTGAATTTCATATTTGTTGTCGGACTTCATACCTGTATATTCCCACGTAATCTCATTTTTCTTGAATTTCATATTTGTTGTCGGACTTCATACTTGTATATTCACGTAATCTCATTTGTCTTGAATTTCATATTTGTTGTCGGACTTCATACCTGTATATTTCCACGTAATCTCATTTGTCGTCAATTTCATATTTGTTGTCGGACTTCATGCATGTATATTCCCACGTAATCTCATTTGTCTTGAATTTCATATTTGTTGTCGGACTTCATACCTGTATATTTCCACGTAATCTCATTTGTCGTGAATTTCATATTTGTTGTCGGACTTCATACATGTATATTCCCACGTAATCTCATTTGTCTTGAATTTCATATTTGTTGTCGGACTTCATACCTGTATATTCCCACGTAATCTCATTTGTCTTGAATTTCATATTTGTTGTCGGACTTCATACCTGTATATTTCCACGTAATCTCATTTGTCGTCAATTTCATATTTGTTGTCGGACTTCATACCTGTATATTCCCACGTAATCTCATTTGTCTTGAATTTCATATTTTTTGTCGGACTTCATACCTGTATATTTCCACGTAATCTCATTTGTCTTGAATTTCATATTTGTTGTCGGATTTCATACCTGTATATTTCCACGTACTCTCATTTGTCTTGAATTTCATATTTGTTGTCGGACTTCATACTTGTATATTCCCACGTAATCTCATTTGTCTTGAATTTCATATTTGTTGTCGGATTTCATACCTGTATATTCCCACGTAATCTCATTTGTCTTGAATTTCATATTTATTGTCGGACTTCATACATGTATATTCCCACGTAATCTCATTTGTCTTGAATTTCATATTTGTTGTCGGACTTCATACCTGTATATTCCCACGTAATCTCATTTGTCGTGAATTTCATATTTGTTGTCGGACTTCATACTTGTATATTCACGTAATCTCATTTGCCGTGAATTTCACATTTGTTGTCGAACTTCATACCTGTATATTTCCACGTAATCTCATTTGTCTTGAATTTCATATTTGTTGTCGGACTTCATACATGTATATTCCCACGTAATCTCATTTGTCTTGAATTTCATATTCATTGTCGGACTTCATACCTGTATATTTCCACGTAATCTCATTTGTCGTGAATTTCATATTTGTTGTCGGACTTCATACCTGTATATTCCCACGTAATCTCATTTGTCTTGAATTTCATATTTGTTGTCGGTCTTCATACCTGTATATTCCCACGTAATCTCATTTGTCTTGAATTTCATATTTGTTGTCGGACTTCATACCTGTATATTCCCACGTAATCTCATTTGTCTTGAATTTCATATTTGTTGTCGGACTTCATACCTGTATATTCCCACGTAATCTCATTTGTCTTAAATTGCATATTTGTTGTCGGACTTCATACATGTATATTCCCACGTAATCTCATTTGTCTTGAATTTCATATTTGTTGTCGAACTTCATACCTGTATATTCCCACGTAATCTCATTTGTCGTGAATTTCATATTTGTTGTCGGACTTCATACCTGTATATTCCCACATAATCTCATTTGTCGTGAATTTCATATTTGTTGTCGGACTTCATACCTGTATATTCCCACGTAATCTCATTTGTCTTGAATTTCATATTTGTTGTCGGATTTCATACCTGTATATTCCCACGTAATCTCATTTGTCTTGAATTTCATATTTGTTGTCGGACTTCATACCTGTATATTCCCACGTAATCTCATTTGTCGTAAATTTCATATTTGTTGTCGGACTTCATACCTGTATATTCCCACGTAATCTCACTTTTCTTGAATTTCATATTTGTTGTCGGACTTCATACCTGTATATTCCCACGTAATCTCATTTGTCTAGAATTTCACATTTGTTGTCGAACTTCATACCTGTATATTCCCACGTAATCTCATTTGTCTTGAATTTCATATTTGTTGTCGGACTTCATGCATGTATATTCCCACGTAATCTCATTTGTCTTGAATTTCATATTTGTTGTCAGACTTTATACCTGTATATTCCCACGTAATCTCATTTGTCGTAAATTTCATATTTGTTGTCGGACTTCATACCTGTATATTCCCACGTAATCTCATTTGTCTTGAATTTCATATTTGTTGTCGGACTTCATACCTGTATATTCCCACGTAATCTCATTTGTCGTAAATTTCATATTTGTTGTCGGACTTCATACCTGTATATTCCCACGTAATCTCATTTGTCTTGAATTTCATATTTGTTGTCGGACTTCATACCTGTATATTCCCACGTAATCTCATTTGTCTAGAATTTCATATTTGTTGTCGGACTTCATACCTGTATATTCCCACGTAATCTCATTTGTCTTGAATTTCATATTTGTTGTCGGACTTTATACCTGTATATTCCCACGTAATCTCATTTGTCTTGAATTTCATATTTGTTGTCGGACTTCATACCTGTATATTTCCACGTAATCTCATTTGTCGTGAATTTCATATTTGTTGTCGGACTTCATACATGTATATTCCCAAGTAATCTCATTTGTCTTGAATTTCATATTTGTTGTCGGACTTCATGCATGTATATTCCCACGTAATCTCATTTGTCTTGAATTTCATATTTGTTGTCGGACTTCATACCTGTATATTTCAACGTAATCTCATTTGTCGTGAATTTCATATTTGTTGTCGGACTTCATACCTGTATATTTCCACGTAATCTCATTTGTCGTGAATTTCATATTTGTTGCCGGACTTCATACCTGTATATTCCCACGTAATCTCATTTGTCTTGAATTTCATATTTGTTGTCGGACTTCATACCTGTATATTCCCACGTAATCTCATTTGTCTTGAATTTCATATTTGTTGTCGGACTTCATACCTGTATATTCCTACGTAATCTCATTTTTCTTGAATTTCATATTTGTTGTCGGACTTCATACCTGTATATTCCTACGTAATCTCATTTGTCTTGAATTTCATATTTGTTGTCGGACTTCATACCTGTATATTCCCACGTAATCTCACTTTTCTTGAATTTCATATTTGTTGTCGGACTTCATACCTGTATATTCCCACGTAATCTCATTTGTCTAGAATTTCACATTTGTTGTCGAACTTCATACCTGTATATTCCCACGTAATCTCATTTGTCTTGAATTTCATAGTTGTTATCGGACTTCATGCATGTATATTCCCACGTAATCTCATTTGTCTTGAATTTCATATTTGTTGTCAGACTTTATACCTGTATATTCCCACGTAATCTCATTTGTCGTAAATTTCATATTTGTTGTCGGACTTCATACCTGTATATTCCCACGTAATCTCATTTGTCTTGAATTTCATATTTGTTGTCGGACTTCATACCTGTATATTCCCACGTAATCTCATTTGTCGTAAATTTCATATTTGTTGTCGGACTTCATACCTGTATATTCCCACGTACTCTCATTTGTCTTGAATTTCATATTTGTTGTCGGACTTCATACCTGTATATTCCCACGTAATCTCATTTGTCTAGAATTTCATATTTGTTGTCGGACTTCATACCTGTATATTCCCACGTAATCTCATTTGTCTTGAATTTCATATTTGTTGTCAGACTTTATACCTGTATATTCCCACGTAATCTCATTTGTCTTGAATTTCATATTTGTTGTCGGACTTCATACCTGTATATTTCCACGTAATCTCATTTGTCGTGAATTTCATATTTGTTGTCGGACTTCATACCTGTATATTCCCAAGTAATCTCATTTGTCTTGAATTTCATATTTGTTGTCGGACTTCATGCATGTATATTCCCACGTAATCTCATTTGTCTTGAATTTCATATTTGTTGTCGGACTTCATACCTGTATATTTCAACGTAATCTCATTTGTCGTGAATTTCATATTTGTTGTCGGACTTCATACCTGTATATTTCCACGTAATCTCATTTGTCGTGAATTTCATATTTGTTGCCGGACTTCATACCTGTATATTCCCACGTAATCTCATTTGTCTTGAATTTCATATTTGTTGTCGGACTTCATACCTGTATATTCCCACGTAATCTCATTTGTCTTGAATTTCATATTTGTTGTCGGACTTCATACCTGTATATTCCTACGTAATCTCATTTTTCTTGAATTTCATATTTGTTGTCGGACTTCATACCTGTATATTCCTACGTAATCTCATTTGTCTTGAATTTCATATTTGTTGTCGGATTTCATACCTGTATATTGCCACGTAATCTCATTTGTCTTGAATTTCATATTTGTTGTCGGACTTCATACTTGTATATTCCCACGTAATCTCATTTGTCTTGAATTTCATATTTGTTGTCGGATTTCATACCTGTATATTCCCACGTAATCTCATTTGTCTTGAATTTCATATTTATTGTAGGACTTCATACATGTATATTCCCACGTAATCTCATTTGTCTTGAATTTCATATTTGTTGTCGGACTTCATACCTGTATATTTCCACGTAATCTCATTTGTCGTCAATTTCATATTTGTTGTCGGACTTCATACCTGTATATTTCCACGTAATCTCATTTGTCGTGAATTTCATATTTGTTGTCGGACTTCATACCTGTATATTCCCACGTAATCTCATTTGTCTTGAATTTCATATTTGTTGTCGGACTTCATGCATGTATATTCCCACGTAATCTCATTTGTCTTGAATTTCATATTTGTTGTCGGACTTCATACCTGTATATTTCAACGTAAGCTCATTTGTCGTGAATTTCATATTTGTTGTCGTACTTCATACCTGTATATTTCCACGTAATCTCATTTGTCGTGAATTTCATATTTGTTGTCGGACTTCATACCTGTATATTCCCACGTAATCTCATTTGTCGTGAATTTCATATTTGTTGCCGGACTTCATACCTGTATATTTCAACGTAAGCTCATTTGTCGTGAATTTCATATTTGTTGTCGTACTTCATACCTGTATATTTCCACGTAATCTCATTTGTCGTGAATTTCATATTTGTTGTCGGACTTCATACCTGTATATTCCCACGTAATCTCATTTGTCGTGAATTTCATATTTGTTGTCGGACTTCATACCTGTATATTCCCACGTAATCTCATTTTTCTTGAATTTCATATTTGTTGTCGGACTTCATACATGTATATTCCCACGTAATCTCATTTGTCTTGAATTTCATATTTGTTGTCGGACTTCATACCTGTATATTCCCACGTAATCTCATTTGTCTTGAATTTCATATTTGTTGTCGGACTTCATACCTGTATATTCCCACGTAATCTCATTTGTCTTGAATTTCATATTTGTTGTCGGACTTCATACCTGTATATTCCCACGTAATCTCATTTGTCTTGAATTTCATATTTGTTGTCGGACTTCATACCTGTATATTCCCACGTAATCTCATTTGTCTTGAATTTCATATTTGTTGTCGGATTTCATACCTGTATATTCCCACGTAATCTCATTTGTCTTGAATTTCATATTTGTTGTCGGACTTCATACATGTATATTCCCACGTAATCTCATTTGTCTTGAATTTCATATTTGTTGTCGGACTTCATACCTGTGTATTCCCACGTAATCTCATTTTTCTTGAATTTCATATTTGTTGTCGGACTTCATACCTGTATATTCCCACGTAATCTCATTTGTCTTGAATTTCATATTTGTTGTCGGACTTCATACCTGTATATTTCCACGTAATCTCATTTGTCGTGAATTTCATATTTGTTGTCGGACTTCATACATGTATATTCCCACGTAATCTCATTTGTCTTGAATTTCATATTTGTTGTCGGACTTCATACCTGTATATTCCCACGTAATCTCATTTGTCTTGAATTTCATATTTGTTGTCGGACTTCATACCTGTATATTTCCACGTAATCTCATTTGTCGTCAATTTCATATTTGTTGTCGGACTTCATACCTGTATATTCCCACGTAATCTCATTTGTCTTGAATTTCATATTTTTTGTCGGACTTCATACCTGTATATTTCCACGTAATCTCATTTGTCTTGAATTTCATATTTGTTGTCGGACTTCATACCTGTATATTTCCACGTAATCTCATTTGTCGTCAATTTCATATTTGTTGTCGGACTTCATACCTGTATATTTCCACGTAATCTCATTTGTCGTGAATTTCATATTTGTTGTCGGACTTCATACCTGTATATTCCCAAGTAATCTCATTTGTCTTGAATTTCATATTTGTTGTCGGACTTCATACCTGTATATTTCAACGTAATCTCATTTGTCGTGAATTTCATATTTGCTGTCGGAATTCATACCTGTATATTTCCACGTAATCTCATTTGTCGTGAATTTCATATTTGTTGTCGGACTTCATACCTGTATATTCCCACGTAATCTCATTTGTCTTGAATTTCATATTTGTTGTCGGACTTCATACCTGTATATTCCCACGTAATCTCATTTGTCTTGAATTTCATATTTGTTGTCGGACTTCATACCTGTATATTCCTACGTAATCTCATTTTTCTTGAATTTCATATTTGTTGTCGGACTTCATACCTGTATATTCCTACGTAATCTCATTTGTCTTGAATTTCATATTTGTTGTCGGATTTCATACCTGTATATTGCCACGTACTCTCATTTGTCTTGAATTTCATATTTGTTGTCGGACTTCATACTTGTATATTCCCACGTAATCTCATTTGTCTTGAATTTCATATTTGTTGTCGGATTTCATACCTGTATATTCCCACGTAATCTCATTTGTCTTGAATTTCATATTTATTGTCGGACTTCATACATGTATATTCCCACGTAATCTCATTTGTCTTGAATTTCATATTTGTTGTCGGACTTCATACCTGTATATTCCCACGTAATCTCATTTGTCGTGAATTTCATATTTGTTGTCGGACTTCATACTTGTATATTCACGTAATCTCATTTGCCGTGAATTTCACATTTGTTGTCGAACTTCATACCTGTATATTTCCACGTAATCTCATTTGTCGTCAATTTCATATTTGTTGTCGGACTTCATACCTGTATATTTCCACGTAATCTCATTTGTCGTGAATTTCATATTTGTTGTCGGACTTCATACCTGTATATTCCCACGTAATCTCATTTGTCTTGAATTTCATATTTGTTGTCGGACTTCATGCATGTATATTCCCACGTAATCTCATTTGTCTTGAATTTCATATTTGTTGTCGGACTTCATACCTGTATATTTCAACGTAAGCTCATTTGTCGTGAATTTCATATTTGTTGTCGGACTTCATACCTGTATATTCCCACGTAATCTCATTTGTCTTGAATTTCATATTTGTTGTCGGATTTCATACCTGTATATTCCCACGTAATCTCATTTGTCTTGAATTTCATATTTGTTGTCGGATTTCATACCTGTATATTCCCACGTAATCTCATTTGTCTTGAATTTCATATTTGTTGTCGGACTTCATACATGTATATTCCCACGTAATCTCATTTGTCTTTAATTTCATATTTGTTGTCGGACTTCATACCTGTGTATTCCCACGTAATCTCATTTTTCTTGAATTTCATATTTGTTGTCGGACTTCATACTTGTATATTCACGTAATCTCATTTGTCTTGAATTTCATATTTGTTGTCGGACTTCATACCTGTATATTCCCACGTAATCTCATTTGTCGTGAATTTCATATTTGTTGTCGGACTTCATACCTGTATATTCCCACGTAATCTCATTTGTCGTGAATTTCATATTTGTTGTCGGACTTTATACCTGTATATTCCCACGTAATCTCATTTGTCTTGAATTTCATATTTGTTGTCGGACTTCATACCTGTATATTTCCACGTAATCTCATTTGTCTTGAATTTCATATTTGTTGTCGGACTTCATACCTGTATATTCCCACGTAATCTCATTTTTCTTGAATTTCATATTTGTTGTCGGACTTCATACCTGTATATTCCCACGTAATCTCATTTTTCTTGAATTTCATATTTGTTGTCGGACTTCATACATGTATATTCCCACGTAATCTCATTTGTCGTGAATTTCATATTTGTTGTCGGACTTTATACCTGTATATTCCCACGTAATCTCATTTGCCGTGAATTTCACATTTGTTGTCGAACTTCATACCTGTATATTCCCACGTAATCTCATTTGTCTTGAATTTCATATTTGTTGTCGGACTTCATACATGTATATTCCCACGTAATCTCATTTGCCGTGAATTTCACATTTGTTGTCGAACTTCATACCTGTATATTTCCACGTAATCTCATTTGTCGTGAATTTCATATTTGTTGTCGGACTTTATACCTGCATATTCCTACGTAATCTCATTTGTCGTGAATTTCATATTTGTTGTCGGACTTCATACATGTATATTCCCAAGTAATCTCATTTGTCTTGAATTTCATATTTGTTGTCGGAGTTCATACCTGTATATTTCCACGTAATCTCATTTGTCTTGAATTTCATATTTGTTGTCGGACTTCATACCTGTATATTCCCACGTAATCTCATTTGTCTTGAATTTCATATTTGTTGTCGGACTTCATACCTGTATATTTCCACGTAATCTCATTTGTCTTGAATTTCATATTTGTTGTCGGATTTCATACCTGTATATTTCCACGTAATCTCATTTGTCGTCAATTTCATATTTGTTGTCGGATTTCATACCTGTATATTCCCACGTAATCGCATTTGTCTTGAATTTCATATTTATTGTCGGACTTCATACATGTATATTCCCACGTAATCTCATTTGTCTTGAATTTCATATTTGTTGTCGGACTTCATACCTGTATATTCCCACGTAATCTCATTTGTCGTGAATTTCATATTTGTTGTCGGACTTCATACTTGTATATTCACGTAATCTCATTTGCCGTGAATTTCACATTTGTTGTCGAACTTCATACCTGTATATTTCCACGTAATCTCATTTGTCGTCAATTTCATATTTGTTGTCGGACTTCATACCTGTATATTTCCACGTAATCTCATTTGTCGTGAATTTCATATTTGTTGTCGCACTTCATACCTGTATATTCCCACGTAATCTCATTTGTCTTGAATTTCATATTTGTTGTCGGACTTCATGCATGTATATTCCCACGTAATCTCATTTGTCTTGAATTTCATATTTGTTGTCGGACTTCATGCATGTATATTCCCACGTAATCTCATTTGTCTTGAAATTCATATTTGTTGTCGGACTTCATACCTGTATATTTCAACGTAATCTCATTTGTCTTGAATTTCATATTTGTTGTCGGACTTCATGCATGTATATTCCCACGTAATCTCATTTGTCTTGAATTTCATATTTGTTGTCGGACTTCATACCTGTATATTCCCACGTAATCTCATTTGTCTTGAAATTCATATTTGTTGTCGGACTTCATACCTGTATATTTCAACGTAATCTCATTTGTCTTGAATTTCATATTTGTTGTCGGATTTCATACCTGTATATTCCCACGTAATCTCATTTGTCTTGAATTTCATATTTGTTGTCGGACTTCATACCTGTATATTTCCACGTAATCTCATTTGTCGTGAATTTCATATTTGTTGTCGGACTTCATACCTGTATATTTCCACGTAATCTCATTTGTCTTGAATTTCATATTTGTTGTCGGACTTCATACCTGTATATTCCCACGTAATCTCATTTGTCTTGAATTTCATATTTGTTGTCGGACTTCATACCTGTATATTCCCACGTAATCTCATTTGTCTTGAATTTCATATTTGTTGTCGGACTTCATACCTGTATATTCCCACGTAATCTCATTTGTCTTGAATTTCATATTTGTTGTCGGACTTCATACCTGTATATTTCCACGTAATCTCATTTGTCTTGAATTTCATATTTGTTGTCGGACTTCATACCTGTGTATTCCCACGTAATCTCATTTGTCTTGAATTTCATATTTGTTGTCGGACTTCATACATGTATATTCCCACGTAATCTCATTTGTCTTGAATTTCATATTTGTTGTCGGACTTCATACCTGTATATTCCCACGTAATCTCATTTTTCTTGAATTTCATATTTGTTGTCGGACTTCATACCTGTATATTCCCACGTAATCTCATTTGTCTTGAATTTCCTATTTGTTGTCGGACTTCATACCTGTATATTCCCACGTAATCTCATTTGTCTTGAATTTCATATTTGTTGTCGGATTTCATACCTGTATATTCCCACGTAATCTCATTTGTCTTGAATTTCATATTTGTTGTCGGACTTCATACATGTATATTCCCACGTAATCTCATTTGTCTTATAATTTCATATTTGTTGTCGGACTTCATACCTGTGTATTCCCACGTAATCTCATTTTTCTTGAATTTCATATTTGTTGTCGGACTTCATACTTGTATATTCACGTAATCTCATTTGTCTTGAATTTCATATTTGTTGTCGGACTTCATACCTGTATATTCCAACGTAATCTCATTTGTCGTGAATTTCATATTTGTTGTCGGACTTCATACCTGTATATTCCAACGTAATCTCATTTGTCTTGAATTTCATATTTGTTGTCGGTCTGCATACCTGTATATTTCCACGTAATCTCATTTGTCGTGAATTTCATATTTGTTGTCGGACTTCATACATGTATATTCCCACGTAATCTCATTTGTCGTGAATTTCATATTTGTTGTCGGACTTCATACCTGTATATTCCCACGTAATCTCATTTGTCTTGAATTTCATATTTGTTGTCGGACTTCAAACCTGTATATTCTCACGTAATCTCATTTGTCGTGAATTTCATATTTGTTGTCGGACTTCATTCCTGTATATTCCCACGTAATCTCATTTGTCGTGAATTTCATATTTGTTGTCGGACTTCATACATGTATATTCCAACGTAATCTCATTTGTCGTGAATTTCATATTTGTTGGCGAACTTCATACCTGTATATTCCCACGTAATCTCATTTGTCTTGAATTTCATATTTGTTGTCGGACTTCATACCTGTATATTCCCACGTAATCTCATTTGTCTTGAATTTCATATTTGTTGTCGGACTTCATACATGTATATTCCCACGTAATCTCATTTGCCGTGAATTTCACATTTGTTGTCGAACTTCATACCTGTATATTTCCACGTAATCTCATTTGTCGTGAATTTCATATTTGTTGTCGGACTTTATACCTGCATATTCCTACGTAATCTCATTTGTCGTGAATTTCATATTTGTTGTCGGACTTCATACATGTATATTCCCAAGTAATCTCATTTGTCTTGAATTTCATATTTGTTGTCGGAGTTCATACCTGTATATTTCCACGTAATCTCATTTGTCTTGAATTTCATATTTGTTGTCGGACTTCATACCTGTATATTCCCACGTAATCTCATTTGTCTTGAATTTCATATTTGTTGTCGGACTTCATACCTGTATATTTCCACGTAATCTCATTTGTCTTGAATTTCATATTTGTTGTCGGATTTCATACCTGTATATTTCCACGTAATCTCATTTGTCGTCAATTTCATATTTGTTGTCGGATTTCATACCTGTATATTCCCACGTAATCGCATTTGTCTTGAATTTCATATTTATTGTCGGACTTCATACATGTATATTCCCACGTAATCTCATTTGTCTTGAATTTCATATTTGTTGTCGGACTTCATACCTGTATATTCCCACGTAATCTCATTTGTCGTGAATTTCATATTTGTTGTCGGACTTCATACTTGTATATTCACGTAATCTCATTTGCCGTGAATTTCACATTTGTTGTCGAACTTCATACCTGTATATTTCCACGTAATCTCATTTGTCGTCAATTTCATATTTGTTGTCGGACTTCATACCTGTATATTTCCACGTAATCTCATTTGTCGTGAATTTCATATTTGTTGTCGCACTTCATACCTGTATATTCCCACGTAATCTCATTTGTCTTGAATTTCATATTTGTTGTCGGACTTCATGCATGTATATTCCCACGTAATCTCATTTGTCTTGAATTTCATATTTGTTGTCGGACTTCATACCTGTATATTTCAACGTAAGCTCATTTGTCGTGAATTTCATATTTGTTGTCGGACTTCATACCTGTATATTTCCACGTAATCTCATTTGTCGTGAATTTCATATTTGTTGTCGGATTTCATACCTGTATATTCCCACGTAATCTCATTTGTCTTGAATTTCATATTTGTTGTCGGACTTCATACCTGTATATTCCCAAGTAATCTCATTTGTCTTGAATTTCCTATTTGTTGTCGGACTTCATACCTGTATATTCCCACGTAATCTCATTTGTCTTGAATTTCATATTTGTTGTCGGATTTCATACCTGTATATTCCCACGTAATCTCATTTGTCTTGAATTTCATATTTGTTGTCGGACTTCATACATGTATATTCCCACGTAATCTCATTTGTCTTTAATTTCATATTTGTTGTCGGACTTCATACCTGTGTATTCCCACGTAATCTCATTTTTCTTGAATTTCATATTTGTTGTCGGACTTCATACTTGTATATTCACGTAATCTCATTTGTCTTGAATTTCATATTTGTTGTCGGACTTCATACCTGTATATTCCCACGTAATCTCATTTGTCGTGAATTTCATATTTGTTGTCGGACTTCATACCTGTATATTCCCACGTAATCTCATTTGTCGTGAATTTCATATTTGTTGTCGGACTTTATACCTGTATATTCCCGCGTAATCTCATTTGTCTTGAATTTCATATTTGTTGTCGGACTTCATACCTGTATATTTCCACGTAATCTCATTTGTCTTGAATTTCATATTTGTTGTCGGACTTCATACCTGTATATTCCCACGTAATCTCATTTTTCTTGAATTTCATATTTGTTGTCGGACTTCATACCTCTATATTCCCACGTAATCTCATTTTTCTTGAATTTCATATTTGTTGTCGGACTTCATACATGTATATTCCCACGTAATCTCATTTGTCGTGAATTTCATATTTGTTGTCGGACTTTATACCTGTATATTCCCACGTAATCTCATTTGCCGTGAATTTCACATTTGTTGTCGAACTTCATACCTGTATATTCCCACGTAATCTCATTTGTCTTGAATTTCATATTTGTTGTCGGACTTCATACATGTATATTCCCACGTAATCTCATTTGCCGTGAATTTCACATTTGTTGTCGAACTTCATACCTGTATATTTCCACGTAATCTCATTTGTCGTGAATTTCATATTTGTTGTCGGACTTTATACCTGTATATTCCTACGTAATCTCATTTGTCGTGAATTTCATATTTGTTGTCGGACTTCATACCTGTATATTCACGTAATCTCATTTGTCGTAAATTTCATATTTGTTGTCGGACTATCATCCCTGTATATTCCCCACGTAATCTAATTTGTCTTGAATTTCATATTTGTTGTCGGACTTTATACATGTATATTCCCACGTAATCTCATTTGTCTTGAATTTCATATTTGTGTCGGACTTCATACCTTGTATATTCCCACGTAATCTCATTTTTCTTGAATTTCATATTTGTTGTCGGACTTCATACTTGTATATTCACGTAATCTCATTTGTCTTGAATTTCATATTGGTTGTCGGACTTCATACCTGTATATTTCCACGTAATCTCATTTGTCGTCAATTTCATATTTGTTGTCGGACTTCATGCATGTATATTCCCACGTAATCTCATTTGTCTTGAATTTCATATTTGTTGTCGGACTTCATACCTGTATATTTCCACGTAATCTCATTTGTCGTGAATTTCATATTTGTTGTCGGACTTCATACATGTATATTCCCACGTAATCTCATTTGTCTTGAATTTCATATTTGTTGTCGGACTTCATACCTGTATATTCCCACGTAATCTCATTTGTCTTGAATTTCATATTTGTTGTCGAACTTCTTACCTGTATATTTCCACATAATCTCATTTGTCGTCAATTTCATATTTGTTGTCGGACTTCATACCTGTATATTCCCACGTAATCTCATTTGTCTTGAATTTCATATTTGTTGTCGGACTTCATACCTGTATATTTCCACGTAATCTCATTTGTCTTGAATTTCATATTTGTTGTCGGACTTCATACCTGTATATTTCCACGTAATCTCATTTGTCGTGAATTTCATATTTGTTGTCGGACTTCATACCTGTATATTCCCAAGTAATCTCATTTGTCGTGAATTTCATATTTGTTGTCGGACTTCATGCATGTATATTCCCACGTAATCTCATTTGTCTTGAATTTCATATTTGTTGTCGGACTTCATACATGTATATTCCAACGTAATCTCATTTGTCGTGAATTTCATATTTGTTGTCGAACTTCATACCTGTATATTCCCACGTAATCTCATTTTTCTTGAATTTCATATTTGTTGTCGGACTTCATACCTGTATATTCCCACGTAATCTCATTTTTCTTGAATTTCATATTTGTTGTCGGATTTCATACCTGTATATTCCCACGTAATCTCATTTGTCGTGAATTTCATATTTGTTGTCGGACTTCATACCTGTATATTCCCACGTAATCTCATTTGTCTTGAATTTCATATTTGTTGTCGGACTTCATACCTGTATATTCCCACGTAATCTAATTTGTCTTGAATTTCATATTTGTTGTCGGACTTCATTCCTGTATATTCCCACGTAATCTCATTTGTCTTGAATTTCACATTTGTTGTCGGACTTCATTCCTGTATATTTCCACGTAATCTCATTTGTCTTAAATTGCATATTTGTTGTCGAACTTCTTACCTGTATATTCCCACGTAATCTCATTTGTCTTGAATTTCATATTTGTTGTCGGACTTCATTCCTGTATATTCCCAAGTAATCTCATTTGTCTTGAATTTCATATTTGTTGTCGGTCTTCATACCTGTATATTCCCACGTAATCTCATTTGTCTTAAATTCCATATTTGTTGTCGGACTTCATACATGTATATTCCAACGTAATCTCATTTGTCTTGAATTTCATATTTGTTGTCGGACTTCATACCTGTATATTCCCACGTAATCTCATTTGTCTTGAATTTCATATTTGTTGTCGGACTTCATTCCTGTATATTCCCACGTAATCTCATTTGTCTTGAATTTCATATTTGTTGTCGGACTTCATTCCTGTATATTCCCAAGTAATCTCATTTGTCTTGAATTTCATATTTGTTGTCGGTCTTCATACCTGTATATTCCCACGTAATCTCATTTGTCTTAAATTGCATATTTGTTGTCGGACTTCATACATGTATATTCCAACGTAATCTCATTTGTCTTGAATTTCATATTTGTTGTCGGACTTCATACCTGTATATTCCCACGTAATCTCATTTGTCTTGAATTTCATATTTGTTGTCGGACTTCATTCCAGTATATTCCCACGTAATCTCATTTGTCTTGAATTTCACATTTGTTGTCGAACTTCATAGCTGTATATTTCCACGTAATCTCATTTGTCTTGAATTTCATATTTGTTGTCGGACTTCATTCCTGTATATTCCCACGTAATCTCATTTGTCTTGAATTTCATATTTGTTGTCGGACTTCATACCTGTATATTTCCACGTAATCTCATTTGTCTTGAATTTCATATTTGTTGTCGGACTTCATACCTGTATATTCCCACGTAATCTCATTTATTTTGAATTTCATATTTGTTGTCGGACTTCATACCTGTATATTCCAACGTAATCTCATTTGTCATGAATTTCATATTTGTTGTCGGACTTCATACCTGTATATTCCCACGTAATCTCATTTGTCGTGAATTTTATATTTGTTGTCGGACTTCATACCTGTATATTCCCACGTAATCTCATTTGTCGTGAATTTCATATTTGTTGTCGGACTTCATACCTGTATATTCCCACGTAATCTCATTTGTCGTGAATTTCATATTTGTTGTCGGACTTCATACATGTATATTCCCAAGTAATCTCGATTGTCGTGAATTTCATATTTGTTGTCGGACTTCATACCTGTATATTTCCACGTAATCTCATTTGTCGTGAATTTCATATTTGTTGTCGGACTTCATACATGTATATTCCCACGTAATCTCATTTGTCTTGAATTTCATATTTATTGTCGGACTTCATACCTGTATATTTCCACGTAATCTCATTTGTCGTGAATTTCATATTTGTTGTCGGACTTCATACCTGTATATTCCCACGTAATCTCATTTGTCTTGAATTTCATATTTGTTGTCGGTCTTCATACCTGTATATTCCCACGTAATCTCATTTGTCTTGAATTTCATATTTGTTGTCGGACTTCATACCTGTATATTGCCACGTAATCTCATTTGTCGTGAATTTCATATTTGTTGTCGGACTTCATACATGTATATTCCCACGTAATCTCGATTGTCGTGAATTTCATATTTGTTGTCGTACTTCATACCTGTATATTTCCACGTAATCTCATTTGTCGTGAATTTCATATTTGTTGTCGGACTTCATACCTGTATATTTCCACGTAATCTCATTTGTCTTGAATTTCATATTTGTTGTCGGACTTCATACATGTATATTCCCACGTAATCTCATTTGTCTTGAATTTCATATTTATTGTCGGACTTCATACCTGTGTATTCCCACATAATCTCATTTGTCGTGAATTTCATATTTGTTGTCGGACTTCATACCTGTATATTCCCACGTAATATCATTTGTCTTGAATTTCATATTTGTTGTCGGACTTCATACCTGTGTATTCCCACATAATCTCATTTGTCTTGAATTTCATATTTGTTGTCGGACTTCATACCTGTATATTCCCAAGTAATCTCATTTGTCTTGAATTTCATATTTGTTGTCGGTCTTCATACCTGTATATTCCCACGTAATCTCATTTGTCTTGAATTTCATATTTGTTGTCGGACTTCATACCTGTATATTCCCACGTAATCTCATTTGTCTTGAATTTCATATTTGTTGTCGGACTTCATACCTGTATATTCCCACGTAATCTCATTTGTCTTAAATTGCATATTTGTTGTCGGACTTCATACATGTATATTCCAACGTAATCTCATTTGTCTTGAATTTCATATTTGTTGTCGGACTTCATACCTGTATATTCCCACGTAATCTCATTTGTCTTGAATTTCATATTTGTTGTCGGACTTCATTCCTGTATATTCCCACGTTATCTCATTTGTCTTGAATTTCACATTTGTTGTCGAACTTCATAGCTGTATATTTCCACGTAATCTCATTTGTCTTGAATTTCATATTTGTTGTCGGACTTCATTCCTGTATATTCCCACGTAATCTCATTTGTCTTGAATTTCATATTTGTTGTCGGACTTCATACCTGTATATTCCCACGTAATCTCATTTATTTTGAATTTCATATTTGTTGTCGGACTTCATACCTGTATATTCCAACGTAATCTCATTTGTCGTGAATTTCATATTTGTTGTCGGACTTCATACCTGTATATTCCCACGTAATCTCATTTGTCGTGAATTTTATATTTGTTGTCGGACTTCATACCTGTATATTCCCACGTAATCTCATTTGTCGTGAATTTCATATTTGTTGTCGGACTTCATACCTGTATATTCCCACGTAATCTCATTTGTCGTGAATTTCATATTTGTTGTCGGACTTCATACATGTATATTCCCAAGTAATCTCGATTGTCGTGAATTTCATATTTGTTGTCGGACTTCATACCTGTATATTTCCACGTAATCTCATTCGTCGTGAATTTCATATTTGTTGTCGGACTTCATACATGTATATTCCCACGTAATCTCATTTGTCTTGAATTTCATATTTATTGTCGGACTTCATACCTGTATATTTCCACGTAATCTCATTTGTCGTGAATTTCATATTTGTTGTCGGACTTCATACCTGTATATTCCCACGTAATCTCATTTGTCTTGAATTTCATATTTGTTGTCGGTCTTCATACCTGTATATTCCCACGTAATCTCATTTGTCTTGAATTTCATATTTGTTGTCGGACTTCATACCTGTATATTGCCACGTAATCTCATTTGTCGTGAATTTCATATTTGTTGTCGGACTTCATACATGTATATTCCCACGTAATCTCGATTGTCGTGAATTTCATATTTGTTGTCGGACTTCATACCTGTATATTTCCACGTAATCTCATTTGTCGTGAATTTCATATTTGTTGTCGGACTTCATACCTGTATATTTCCACGTAATCTCATTTGTCTTGAATTTCATATTTGTTGTCGGACTTCATACATGTATATTCCCACGTAATCTCATTTGTCTTGAATTTCATATTTATTGTCGGACTTCATACCTGTATATTTCCACGTAATCTCATTTGTCGTGAATTTCATATTTGTTGTCGGACTTCATACCTGTATATTCCCACGTAATCTCATTTGTCTTGAATTTCATATTTGTTGTCGGTCTTCATACCTGTATATTCCCACGTAATCTCATTTGTCTTGAATTTCATATTTGTTGTCGGACTTCATACCTGTATATTCCCAAGTAATCTCATTTGTCTTGAATTTCATATTTGTTGTCGGTCTTCATACCTGTATATTCCCACGTAATCTCATTTGTCTTGAATTTCATATTTGTTGTCGGACTTCATACCTGTATATTCCCACGTAATCTCATTTGTCTTGAATTTCATATTTGTTGTCGGACTTCATACCTGTATATTCCCACGTAATCTCATTTGTCTTAAATTGCATATTTGTTGTCGGACTTCATACATGTATATTCCAACGTAATCTCATTTGTCTTGAATTTCATATTTGTTGTCGGACTTCATACCTGTATATTCCCACGTAATCTCATTTGTCTTGAATATCATATTTGTTGTCGGACTTCATTCCTGTATATTCCCAAGTAATCTCATTTGTCTTGAATTTCATATTTGTTGTCGGTCTTCATACCTGTATATTCCCACGTAATCTCATTTGTCTTAAATTGCATATTTGTTGTCGGACTTCATACATGTATATTCCAACGTAATCTCATTTGTCTTGAATTTCATATTTGTTGTCGGACTTCATACCTGTATATTCCCACGTAATCTCATTTGTCTTGAATTTCATATTTGTTGTCGGACTTCATTCCTGTATATTCCCACGTAATCTCATTTGTCTTGAATTTCACATTTGTTGTCGACCTTCATACCTGTATATTTCCACGTAATCTCATTTGTCTTGAATTTCATATTTGTTGTCGGACTTCATTCCTGTATATTCCCACGTAATCTCATTTGTCTTGAATTTCATATTTGTTGTCGGACTTCATACCTGTATATTCCCACGTAATCTCATTTGTCTTGAATTTCATATTTGTTGTCGGACTTCATACCTGTATATTCCCACGTAATCTCATTTATTTTGAATTTCATATTTGTTGTCGGACTTCATACATGTATATTCCAACGTAATCTCATTTGTCGTGAATTTCATATTTGTTGTCGGACTTCATACCTGTATATTCCCACGTAATCTCATTTGTCGTGAATTTCATATTTGTTGTCGGACTTCATACATGTATATTCCCAAGTAATCTCGATTGTCGTGAATTTCATATTTGTTGTCGGACTTCATACATGTATATTTCCACGTAATCTCATTTGTCTTGAATTTCATATTTGTTGTCGGACTTCATACCTGTATATTCCCACGTAATCTCATTTGTCTTGAATTTCATATTTGTTGTCGGACTTCATACCTGTATATTCCCACGTAATCTCATTTGTCTTGAATTTCATATTTGTTGTCGGACTTCATACCTGTATATTCCCGCGTAATCTCATTTGTCTTGAATTTCATATTTGTTGTCGGACTTCATACCTGTATATTCCCACGTAATCTCATTTGTCTTGAATTTCATATTTGTTGTCGGACTTCATACCTGTATATTCCCAACGTAATCTCATTTGTCGTGAATTTCATATTTTGTTGTCGGACTTCATACCTGTATATTCCCACGTAATCTCATTTGTCTTGAATTTCATATTTGTTGTCGGACTTCATTCCTGTATATTCCCACGTAATCTCATTTGTCTTGAATTTCATATTTGTTATCGGACTTCATACCTGTATATTTCCACGTAATCTCATTTGTCTTGAATTTCATATTTGTTGTCGGACTTCATACCTGTATATTCCCACGTAATCTCATTTATTTTGAATTTCATATTTGTTGTCGGACTTCATACCTGTATATTCCAACGTAATCTCATTTGTCGTGAATTTCATATTTGTTGTCGGACTTCATACCTGTATATTCCCACGTAATCTCATTTGTCGTGAATTTTATATTTGTTGTCGGACTTCATACCTGTATATTCCCACGTAATCTCATTTGTCGTGAATTTCATATTTGTTGTCGGACTTCATACCTGTATATTCACACGTAATCTCATTTGTCTTGAATTTCATATTTGTTGTCGGTCTTCATACCTGTATATTCCCACGTAATCTCATTTGTCTTGAATTTCATATTTGTTGTCGGACTTCATACCTGTATATTGCCACGTAATCTCATTTGTCGTGAATTTCATATTTGTTGTCGGACTTCATACATGTATATTCCCACGTAATCTCGATTGTCGTGAATTTCATATTTGTTGTCGGACTTCATACCTGTATATTTCCACGTAATCTCATTTGTCGTGAATTTCATATTTGTTGTCGGACTTCATACCTGTATATTTCCACGTTATCTCATTTGTCTTGAATTTCATATTTGTTGTCGGACTTCATACATGTATATTCCCACGTAATCTCATTTGTCTTGAATTTCATATTTATTGTCGGACTTCATACCTGTATATTTCCACGTAATCTCATTTGTCGTGAATTTCATATTTGTTGTCGGACTTCATACCTGTATATTCCCACGTAATCTCATTTGTCTTGAATTTCATATTTGTTGTCGGTCTTCATACCTGTATATTCCCACGTAATCTCATTTGTCTTGAATTTCATATTTGTTGTCGGACTTCATACCTGTATATTCCCAAGTAATCTCATTTGTCTTGAATTTCATATTTGTTGTCGGTCTTCATACCTGTATATTCCCACGTAATCTCATTTGTCTTGAATTTCATATTTGTTGTCGGACTTCATACCTGTATATTCCCACGTAATCTCATTTGTCTTGAATTTCATATTTGTTGTCGGACTTCATACCTGTATATTCCCACGTAATCTCATTTGTCTTAAATTGCATATTTGTTGTCGGACTTCATACATGTATATTCCCACGTAATCTCATTTGTCTTGAACTCCACATTTGTTGTCGAACTTCATACCTGTATATTCCCACGTAATCTCATTTGTCGTGAATTTCATATTTGTTGTCGGACTTCATACCTGTGTATTCCCACATAATCTCATTTGTCGTGAATTTCATATTTGTTGTCGGACTTCATACCTGTATATTCCCACGTAATCTCATTTGTCTTGAATTTCATATTTGTTGTCGGACTTCATACCTGTATATTTCCACGTAATCTCATTTGTCGTCAATTTCATATTTGTTGTCGGACTTCATGCATGTATATTCCCACGTAATCTCATTTGTCTTGAATTTCATATTTGTTGTCGGACTTCATACCTGTATATTTCCACGTAATCTCATTTGTCTTGAATTTCATATTTGTTGTCGGACTTCATACATGTATATTCCCACGTAATCTCATTTGTCTTCAATTTCATATTTGTTGTCGGACTTCATACCTGTATATTCCCACGTAATCTCATTTGTCTTGAATTTCATATTTGTTGTCGGACTTCATACCTGTATATTTCCACGTAATCTCATTTGTCGTCAATTTCATATTTGTTGTCGGACTTCATACCTGTATATTCCCACGTAATCTCATTTGTCTTGAATTTCATATTTGTTGTCAGACTTCATACCTGTATATTCCCACGTAATCTCATTTGTCTTGAATTTCATATTTGTTGTCGGACTTCATACCTGTATATTTCCACGTAATCTCATTTGTCTTGAATTTCATATTTGTTGTCGGACTTCATACCTGTATATTTCCACGTAATCTCATTTGTCGTCAATTTCATATTTGTTGTCAGACTTCATACCTGTATATTTCCACGTAATCTCATTTGTCTTGAATTTCACATTTGTTGTCGAACTTCATACCTGTATATTCCCACGTAATCTCATTTGTCTTAAATTGCATATTTGTTGTCGAACTTCTTACCTGTATATTCCCACGTAATCTCATTTGTCTTGAATTTCATATTTGTTGTCGGACTTCATTCCTGTATATTCCCAAGTAATCTCATTTGTCTTGAATTTCATATTTGTTGTCGGTCTTCATACCTGTATATTCCCACGTAATCTCATTTGTCTTAAATTCCATATTTGTTGTCGGACTTCATACATGTATATTCCCACGTAATCTCATTTGTCTTGAATTTCATATTTGTTGTCGGACTTCATACCTGTATATTCCCACGTAATCTCATTTTTCTGAATTTCATATTTGTTGTCGGACTTCATACCTGTATATTTCCACGTAATCTCATTTGTCGTGAATTTCATATTTGTTGTCGGACTTCATACCTGTATATTCCCACGTAATCTCATTTGTCTTGAATTTCATATTTGTTGTCGGACTTCATGCATGTATATTCCCACGTAATCTCATTTGTCTTGAATTTCATATTTGTTGTCGGACTTCATACCTGTATATTTCAACGTAAGCTCATTTGTCGTGAATTTCATATTTGTTGTCGGAATTCATACCTGTATATTTCCACGTAATCTCATTTGTCGTGAATTTCATATTTGTTGTCGGACTTCATACCTGTATATTCCCACGTAATCTCATTTGTCTTGAATTTCATATTTGTTGTCGGACTTCATACCTGTATATTCCCACGTAATCTCATTTGTCTTGAATTTCATATTTGTTGTCGGATTTCATACCTGTATATTCCCACGTAATCTCATTTGTCTTGAATTTCATATTTGTTGTCGGACTTCATACATGTATATTCCCACGTAATCTCATTTGTCTTGAATTTCATATTTGTTGTCGGACTTCATACCTGTGTATTCCCACGTAATCTCATTTTTCTTGAATTTCATATTTGTTGTCGGACTTCATACTTGTATATTCACGTAATCTCATTTGTCTTGAATTTCATATTTGTTGTCGGACTTCATACCTGTGTATTCCCACGTAATCTCATTTTTCTTGAATTTCATATTTGTTGTCGGACTTCATACTTGTATATTCACGTAATCTCATTTGTCTTGAATTTCATATTTGTTGTCGGACTTCATACCTGTATATTCCCACGTAATCTCATTTGTCGTGAATTTCATATTTGTTGTCGGACTTCATACCTGTATATTCCCACGTAATCTCATTTGTCTTGAAATTCATAATTGTTGTCGGACTTCATACCTGTATATTCCCACGTAATCTCATTTGTCTTGAATTTCATATTTGTTGTCGGACTTTATACCTGTATATTCCCACGTAATCTCATTTGTCTTGAATTTCATATTTGTTGTCGGACTTTATACCTGTATATTCCCACGTAATCTCATTTGTCTTGAATTTCATATTTGTTGTCGGACTTCATACCTGTATATTCCCACGTAATCTCATTTGTCTTGAATTTCATATTTGTTGTCGGACTTTATACCTGTATATTCCCACGTAATCTCATTTGTCGTGAATTTCATATTTGTTGTCGGACTTCATACATGTATATTCCCACGTAATCTCATTTGTCTTGAATTTCATATTTGTTGTCGGACTTCATTCCTGTATATTCCCACGTAATCTCATTTGTCGTGAATTTCATATTTGTTGTCGGACTTTATACCTGTATATTCCCACGTAATCTCATTTGTCTTGAATTTCATATTTGTTGTCGGACTTCATACCTGTATATTCTCACGTAATCTCATTTGTCGTGAATTTCATATTTGTTGTCGGACTTCATACCTGTATATTCCAACGTAATCTCATTTGTCGTGAATTTCATATTTGTTGTCGGACTTCATACCTGTATATTCCAACGTAATCTCATTTGTCTTGAATTTCATATTTGTTGCCGGACTTCATACCTGTATATTTCCACGTAATCTCATTTGTCGTGAATTTCATATTTGTTGTCGGACTTCATACCTGTATATTCCCACGTAATCTCATTTGTCTTGAATTTCATATTTGTTGTCGGACTTCATACCTGTATATTCCCACGTAATCTCATTTGTCTTGAATTTCATATTTGTTGTCGGACTTCATACCTGTATATTCCCACGTAATCTCATTTGTCTTGAATTTCATATTTGTTGTCGGACTTCATACCTGTATATTCCCACGTAATCTCATTTGTCGTGAATTTCATATTTGTTGTCGGACTTCATACATGTATATTCCCACGTAATCTCATTTGTCTTGAACTCCACATTTGTTGTCGAACTTCATACCTGTATATTCCCACGTAATCTCATTTGTCGTGAATTTCATATTTGTTGTCGGACTTCATACCTGTGTATTCCCACATAATCTCATTTGTCGTGAATTTCATATTTGTTGTCGGACTTCATACCTGTATATTCCCACGTAATCTCATTTGTCTTGAATTTCATATTTGTTGTCGGTCTTTATACCTGTATATTCCCACGTAATCTAATTTGACTTGAATTTCATATTTGTTGTCGGACTTCATACCTGTATATTCCCACGTAATCTCAATTGTCGTGAATTTCATATTTGTTGTCGAACTTCATACCTGTATATTCCCACGTAATATCATTTGTCTTGAATTTCATATTTGTTGTCGGACTTCATACATGTATATTCCCACGTAATCTCATTTGTCTTGAATTTCATATTTATTGTCGGACTTCATACCTGTATATTTACACGTAATCTCATTTGTCTTGAATTTCATATTTGTTGTCGGTCTTCATACCTGTATATTCCCACGTAATCTCATTTGTCTTGAATTTCATATTTGTTGTCGGACTTCATACCTGTATATTCCCACGTAATCTCATTTGTCTTGAATTTCATATTTGTTGTCGGACTTCATACCTGTATATTTCCACGTAATCTCATTTGTCTTGAATTTCATATTTGTTGTCGGACTTCATACCTGTATATTCCCACGTAATCTCATTTGTCGTGAATTTCATATTTGTTGTCGGACTTCATACATGTATATTCCCACGTAATCTCATTTGTCTTGAACTCCACATTTGTTGTCGAACTTCATACCTGTATATTCCCACGTAATCTCATTTGTCGTGAATTTCATATTTGTTGTCGGACTTCATACCTGTGTATTCCCACATAATCTCATTTGTCGTGAATTTCATATTTGTTGTCGGACTTCATACCTGTATATTCCCACGTAATCTCATTTGTCTTGAATTTCATATTTGTTGTCGGTCTTTATACCTGTATATTCCCACGTAATCTAATTTGACTTGAATTTCATATTTGTTGTCGGACTTCATACCTGTATATTCCCACGTAATCTCATTTGTCGTGAATTTCATATTTGTTGTCGAACTTCATACCTGTATATTCCCACGTAATCTCATTTGTCTTGAATTTCATATTTGTTGTCGGACTTCATACCTGTGTATTCCCACATAATCTCATTTGTCGTGAATTTCATATTTGTTGTCGGACTTCATACCTGTATATTCCCACGTAATCTCATTTGTCGTGAATTTCATATTTGTTGTCGAACTTCATACCTGTATATTCCCACGTAATCTCATTTGTCGTGAATTTCATATTTGTTGTCGGACTTCATACCTGTATATTTCCACGTAATCTCATTTGTCGTGAATTTCATATTTGTTGTCGGACTTCATACCTGTATATTCCGACGTAATCTCATTTGTCGTGAATTTCATATTTGTTGTTGGACTTCATACCTGTATATTCACGTAATCTCATTTGTCGTGAATTTCATATTTGTTGTTGGACTTCATACCTGTATATTCCCACGTAATCTCAATTGTCTTGAATTTCATATTTGTTGTCGGACTTCATACCTGTATATTCTCACGTAATCTCATTTGCCGTGAATTTCACATTTGTTGTCGAACTTCATACCTGTATATTCCCACGTAATCTCATTTGTCTTGAATTTCATATTTGTTGTCGGACTTCATACCTGTATATTCCCACGTAATCTAATTTGTCTTGAATTTCACATTTGTTGTCGAACTTCATTCCTGTATATTCTCACGTAATCTCATTTGTCTTGAATTTCATATTTGTTGTCGAACTTTATACCTGTATATTCCCACGTAATCTCATTTGTCGTGAATTTCATATTTGTTGTCGGACTTCATACATGTATATTCCCACGTAATCTCATTTGTCTTGAATTTCATATTTGTTGTCGGACTTCATTCCTGTATATTCCCACGTAATCTCATTTGTCGTGAATTTCATATTTGTTGTCGGACTTTATACCTGTATATTCCCACGTAATCTCATTTGTCTTGAATTTCATATTTGTTGTCGGACTTCATACCTGTATATTCTCACGTAATCTCATTTGTCGTGAATTTCATATTTGTTGTCGGACTTCATACCTGTATATTCCAACGTAATCTCATTTGTCGTGAATTTCATATTTGTTGTCGGACTTCATACCTGTATATTCCAACGTAATCTCATTTGTCTTGAATTTCATATTTGTTGTCGGTCTGCATACCTGTATATTTCCACGTAATCTCATTTGTCGTGAATTTCATATTTGTTGTCGGACTTCATACATGTATATTCCCACGTAATCTCATTTGTCGTGAATTTCATATTTGTTGTCGGACTTCATACCTGTATATTCCCACGTAATCTCATTTGTCTTGAATTTCATATTTGTTGTCGGACTTCAAACCTGTATATTCTCACGTAATCTCATTTGTCGTGAATTTCATATTTGTTGTCGGACTTCATACCTCTATATTCCCACGTAATCTCATTTTTCTTGAATTTCATATTTGTTGTCGGACTTCATACATGTATATTCCCACGTAATCTCATTTGTCGTGAATTTCATATTTGTTGTCGGACTTTATACCTGTATATTCCCACGTAATCTCATTTGCCGTGAATTTCACATTTGTTGTCGAACTTCATACCTGTATATTCCCACGTAATCTCATTTGTCTTGAATTTCATATTTGTTGTCGGACTTCATACATGTATATTCCCACGTAATCTCATTTGCCGTGAATTTCACATTTGTTGTCGAACTTCATACCTGTATATTTCCACGTAATCTCATTTGTCGTGAATTTCATATTTGTTGTCGGACTTTATACCTGTATATTCCTACGTAATCTCATTTGTCGTGAATTTCATATTTGTTGTCGGACTTCATACCTGTATATTCACGTAATCTCATTTGTCGTAAATTTCATATTTGTTGTCGGACTTCATACCTGTATATTCCCACGTAATCTCATTTGTCTTGAATTTCATATTTGTTGTCGGACTTCATACCTGTATATTCCCACGTAATCTCATTTGTCTTGAATTTCATATTTGTTGTCGGATTTCATACCTGTATATTCCCACGTAATCTCATTTGTCTTGAATTTCATATTTGTTGTCGGACTTCATACATGTATATTCCCACGTAATCTCATTTGTCTTGAATTTCATATTTGTTGTCGGACTTCATACCTGTGTATTCCCACGTAATCTCATTTTTCTTGAATTTCATATTTGTTGTCGGACTTCATACCTGTATATTCCCACGTAATCTCATTTGTCTTGAATTTCCTATTTGTTGTCGGACTTCATACCTGTATATTCCCACGTAATCTCATTTGTCTTGAATTTCATATTTGTTGTCGGATTTCATACCTGTATATTCCCACGTAATCTCATTTGTCTTGAATTTCATATTTGTTGTCGGACTTCATACATGTATATTCCCACGTAATCTCATTTGTCTTTAATTTCATATTTGTTGTCGGACTTCATACCTGTGTATTCCCACGTAATCTCATTTTTCTTGAATTTCATATTTGTTGTCGGACTTCATACTTGTATATTCACGTAATCTCATTTGTCTTGAATTTCATATTTGTTGTCGGACTTCATACCTGTATATTCCCACGTAATCTCATTTGTCGTGAATTTCATATTTGTTGTCGGACTTCATACCTGTATATTCCCACGTAATCTCATTTGTCGTGAATTTCATATTTGTTGTCGGACTTTATACCTGTATATTCCCGCGTAATCTCATTTGTCTTGAATTTCATATTTGTTGTCGGACTTCATACCTGTATATTTCCACGTAATCTCATTTGTCTTGAATTTCATATTTGTTGTCGGACTTCATACCTGTATATTCCCACGTAATCTCATTTTTCTTGAATTTCATATTTGTTGTCGGACTTCATACCTCTATATTCCCACGTAATCTCATTTTTCTTGAATTTCATATTTGTTGTCGGACTTCATACATGTATATTCCCACGTAATCTCATTTGTCGTGAATTTCATATTTGTTGTCGGACTTTATACCTGTATATTCCCACGTAATCTCATTTGCCGTGAATTTCACATTTGTTGTCGAACTTCATACCTGTATATTCCCACGTAATCTCATTTGTCTTGAATTTCATATTTGTTGTCGGACTTCATACATGTATATTCCCACGCAATCTAATTTGTCTTGAATTTCATATTTGTTGTCGGACTTTATACCTGTATATTCCCACGTAATCTCATTTGTCGTGAATTTCATATTTGTTGTCGGACTTCATACATGTATATTCCAACGTAATCTCATTTGTCTTGAATTTCATATTTGTTGTCGGACTTCAGACATGTATATTCCCACGTAATCTCATTTGTCGTGAATTTCATATTTGTGTCGGACTCATACCTGTGTATTCCCACATAATCTCATTTGTCTGAATTCATATTTGTGTCGGACTTCATACCTGTATATTCCCACGTAATCTCATTTGTCTTGAATTTCATATTTGTTGTCGGACTTCATACCTGTATATTCCCACGTAATCTCATTTGTCGTTAATTTCATATTTGCTGTCGAACTTCATACCTGTATATTCCCACGTAATCTCATTTGTCTTGAATTTCATATTTGTTGTCGGACTTCATACCTGTATATTCCCACATAATCTCATTTGTCGTGAATTTCATATTTGTTGTCGGACTTCATACATGTATATTCCCAAGTAATCTCGATTGTCGTGAATTTCATATTTGTTGTCGGACTTCATACCTGTATATTTCCACGTAATATCATTTGTCGTGAATTTCATATTTGTTGTCGGACTTCATACCTGTATATTCCCACGTAATATCATTTGTCTTGAATTTCATATTTGTTGTCGGACTTCATACCTGTGTATTCCCACATAATCTCATTTGTCGTGAATTTCATATTTGTTGTCGGACTTCATACCTGTATATTCCCACGTAATCTCATTTGTCTGAATTTCATATTTGTTGTCGAACTTCATACCTGTATATTTCCACGTAATATCATTTGTCTTGAATTTCATATTTGTTGTCGGACTTCATACCTGTATATTCCCACATAATCTCATTTGTCGTGAATTTCATATTTGTTGTCGGACTTCATACCTGTATATTCCCACATAATCTCATTTGTCGTGAATTTCATATTTGTTGTCGGACTTCATACCTGTATATTCACGTAATCTCATTTGTCGTAAATTTCATATTTGTTGTCGGACTTCATACCTGTATATTCCCACGTAATCTCATTTGTCTTGAATTTCATATTTGTTGTCGGACTTCATACATGTATATTCCCACGTAATCTCATTTGTCTTGAATTTCATATTTGTTGTCGGACTTCATACCTGTGTATTCCCACGTAATCTCATTTTTCTTGAATTTCATATTTGTTGTCGGACTTCATACCTGTATATTCCCACGTAATCTCATTTGTCTTGAATTTCCTATTTGTTGTCGGACTTCATACCTGTATATTCCCACGTAATCTCATTTGTCTTGAATTTCATATTTGTTGTCGGATTTCATACCTGTATATTCCCACGTAATCTCATTTGTCTTGAATTTCATATTTGTTGTCGGACTTCATACATGTATATTCCCACGTAATCTCATTTGTCTTTAATTTCATATTTGTTGTCGGACTTCATACCTGTGTATTCCCACGTAATCTCATTTTTCTTGAATTTCATATTTGTTGTCGGACTTCATACTTGTATATTCACGTAATCTCATTTGTCTTGAATTTCATATTTGTTGTCGGACTTCATACCTGTATATTCCCACGTAATCTCATTTGTCGTGAATTTCATATTTGTTGTCGGACTTCATACCTGTATATTCCCACGTAATCTCATTTGTCGTGAATTTCATATTTGTTGCCGGACTTCATACCTGTATATTCCCACGTAATCTCATTTGTCTTGAATTTCATATTTGTTGTCGGACTTCATACCTGTATATTCCCACGTAATCTCATTTGTCTTGAATTTCATATTTGTTGTCGGACTTCATACCTGTATATTCCTACGTAATCTCATTTTTCTTGAATTTCATATTTGTTGTCGGACTTCATACCTGTATATTCCTACGTAATCTCATTTGTCTTGAATTTCATATTTGTTGTCGGATTTCATACCTGTATATTCCCACGTAATCTCATTTGTCTTGAATTTCATATTTGTTGTCGGACTTCATACCTGTATATTCCCACGTAATCTCATTTGTCTTGAATTTCATATTTGTTGTCGGATTTCATACCTGTATATTCCCACGTAATCTCATTTGTCTTGAATTTCATATTTGTTGTCGGACTTCATACATGTATATTCCCACGTAATCTCATTTGTCTTGAATTTCATATTTGTTGTCGGACTTCATACATGTATATTCCCACGTAATCTCATTTGTCTTGAATTTCATATTTGTTGTCGGACTTCATACCTGTATATTCCCACGTAATCTCATTTTTCTTGAATTTCATATTTGTTGTCGGACTTCATACTTGTATATTCACGTAATCTCATTTGTCTTGAATTCATATTGGTTGTG
>NW_003124268.1:0-42498 GCF_000003605.2 Saccoglossus kowalevskii
TCATGCATCGCATTCCACCATACACCTTTACACATCCTATGCTATGCATCGCATTCCATCATACACATTTACACATCATGTGCTATGCGTCGCATTCCACCATAAACATTTACACATCCTGTGCTATGCATTGCATTCCACCATACACCTTTACACGTCCTGTGCTATGCATTGCATTCCACCATACACCTTTACACACCCTGTGTTATGCATCGCCTTCTACCATACACATTCACATATTCTGTGCTCTGCATTGCATTCCACAATACACATTTACATATCCTGTGCGATGCATCGCAATCCTCCATACACTTTTACACACCCTGTGCTATGCATCGCATTCCACCATACACATTCTTATATCCTGTGCGATGCATCGCAATCCTCCATACACATTTACACACCCAGTGCTATGCATTGCATTCAAATATACACATTCTCATATCCTGTGCTATGCATTGCATTCCACCATACACTTTTACACATCCTGTGCTATGCATTGCATTCTACCATACACATTTACACATCATGTGCTATGCATTGCATTCCACCATACACCTTTACACATCCTGTGCTATGCATTGCATTCCACCATACACTTTTACACATCCTGTGCTATGCATTGCATTCTACCATACACATTTACACATAGTGTGCTATGCATTGCATTCCACCATACACCTTTCCACATCCTGTGCTATGCATAATATTCCACCATACACCTTTACACATTCTGTGCGATGCATTGCATTCCACCATACACCTGTACACATCCTGTGCTATGCATTGCCTTCCACCATACACATTCACACATCCTGTGCTATGCATTGCATTCCACCATACACATTTACACACCTTGTGCTATGCATTGCATTCCACAATACACATTTTACACATCCTGTGCTATGCATCGCATTCCACCATACACCTTTACACATCCTGTGATATGCATTGCATTCCACAATACACATTTACACATCCTGTGCTATGCATCGCATTCCACCATACACATTTACACATCCTGTACTGTGCATTGCATTCAACCATACACTTTTACACATCCTGTGCTATGCATTGCATTCTACCATACACATTTACAAATCCTGTGCTATGCATTGCATTCCACCATACACCTTTACACATCCTGTGCTATGCATTGCATTCCACCACACATCTGTACACATCCTGTGCTAAGCATTGCATTCCACCATACACCTTTACACACACTGTGCTATGCATTGCATTCCACAATACACATTTACAAATCCTATGCTATGCATCGCATTCCACCATACACATTTACACATCCTGTGATATGCATTGCATTCCACAATACACATTTTCACATCTGTGCTATGCATCGGATTCCACCATACACATTCACACATCCTGTGCTATGCATCGCATTCCACCATACACATTTACACATTCTGTGCTATGCATCGCCTTCCACCATACACATTTACACATCCTGTGCTATGCATCGCCTTCCACCATACACATTCACACATCCTGTGCTATGCATTGCATTCCACTATACACTTTTACACATCCTGTGCTATGCATCGCATTCCACCGTACACATTTACACATCCTGTGCTATGCATTGCATTCCACCACACACCTTTACACATCCAGTGCTATGCATTGCATTCCATCATACACCTTTACACATCCTATGATATGCTTCGCATTCCACCATACCCCTGTACACACCCTGTACTATGCATCGCAATCCACCAAATACATTTACACACCCTGTGCTATGCATCGCATTCCATCATACACATTTACACATCCTGTGCTATGCATTGCATTCCACCATACACCTTTACACATCCTGTGCTATGCATTGCATTCCACCATACACTCTTACACACCCTGTGCTATGCATTGCATTCCACAATACACATTTACACATCCTGTGCTATGCATTGCATTCCACAATACACATTTACACATCCTGTGCTATGCATCGCATTCCACCATACACATTTACACATCCTGTGATATGCATTGCATTCCACAATACACATTTACACATCTGTGCTATGCATCGGATTCCACCATACACATTCACACATCCGGTGCTATGCATCGCATTACACCATACACATTTACACATCCTGTGCTATGCATCGCCTTCCACCATACACATTTACACATCCTGTGCTATGCATCGCCTTCCACCATACACATTCACACATTCTGTGTTATGCATTGCATTCCACTATGCACTTTTACACATCCTGTGCTATGCATCGCATTCCACCGTACACATTTACACATCCTGTGCTATGCATTGCATTTCACCATACACCTTTACACATCCTGTGCTATGCATCGCATTCCATCATACACCTTTACACATCCTACGATATGCATTGCATTCCATCATACACATTTACACATCATGTGCTATGCATCGCATTCCACCATACACATTTACACATCCTGTACTGTGCATTGCATTCAACCATACACTTTTACACATCCTGTGCTATGCATTGCATTCTACCATACACATTTACACATCCTGTGCTATGCATTGCATTCCACCATACACCTTTACACATCCTGTGCTATGCATTGCATTCCACCACACATCTGTACACATCCTGTGATAAGCATTGCATTCCACCATACACCTTTACACGCACTGTGCTATGCATTGCATTCCACAATACACATTTACACATCCTGTGCTATGCATCGCATTCCACCATACACATTTACACATCCTGTGATATGCATTGCATTCCACAATACACATTTTCACATCTGTGCTATGCATCGGATTTCACCATACACATTCACACATCCTGTGCTATGCATCGCATTCCACCATACACATTTACACATTCTGTGCTATGCATCGCCTTCCACCATACACATTTACACATCCTGTGCTATGCATCGCCTTCCACCATACACATTCACACATCCTGTGCTATGCATTGCATTCCACTATACACTTTTACACATCCTGTGCTATGCATCGCATTCCACCGTACACATTTACACATCCTGTGCTATGCATTGCATTCCACCATACACCTTTACACATCCAGTGCTATGCATTGCATTCCATCATACACCTTTACACATCCTATGATATGCTTCGCATTCCACCATACCCCTGTACACACCCTGTACTATGCATCGCAATCCACCAAATACATTTACACACCCTGTGCTATGCATCGCATTCCATCATACACATTTACACATCCTGTGCTATGCATTGCATTCCACCATACACCTTTACACATTTTGTGCTATGCATTACATTCCACCATACACTCTTACACACCCTGTGCTATGCATTGCATTCCACAATACACATTTACACATCCTGTGCTATGCATCGCATTCCAACATACACATTTACACATCCTGTGATATGCATTGCATTCCACAATACACATTTACACATCTGTGCTATGCATCGGATTCCACCATACACATTCACACATCCTGTGCTATGCATCGCATTCCACCATACACATTTACACATCCTGTGCTATGCATCGCCTTCCACCATACACATTTACACATCCTGTGCTATGCATCGCCTTCCACCATACACATTCACACATTCTGTGTTATGCATTGCATTCCACTATACACTTTTACACATCCTGTGTTATGCATCGCATTCCACCGTACACATTTATACATCCTGTGCAATGCATAGCATTCAACTATACACATTCTCATATCCTGTACGATGCATCGCATTCCACCATACACTTTTGCACATCCTGTGCTATGCATTGCATTCTACCATACAAATTTACACATCCTGTGCTATGCATTGCATTCCACCATACACCTTTACACATCCTGTGCTATGCATCGCATTCCACCGTACACATTTTCACATCCTGTGCTATACATTGCATTCCTCCATACACCTTTACACATCCAGTACTATGTATCGCATTCCACCATACACCTTTACACATCCTATGATATGCTTCGCATTCCATCATACACATTTACACATTGTGTGCTATGCGTCGCATTCCACCATACACCTTTACACACCCTGTACTATGCATCGCAATCCACCATATACATTAACACACCCTGTGCTATGCATCGCATTCCATCATACACATTTACATATCCTGTGCTATGCATTGCATTCCACCATACACTTTTACACATCCTGTGTTATGCATTGCATTCCACCATACACTCTTACACACCTTGTGCTATGCATTGCATTCCACAATACACATTTACACATCCTGTGCTATGCATCGCATTCCACCATACACATTTACACATCCTGTGATATGCATTGCATTCCACAATACACATTTACACATCTGTGCTATGCATCGGATTCCTCCATACACATTCACACATCCTGTGCTATGCATCGCATTACACCATACACATTTACACATCCTGTGCTATGCATCGCCTTCCACCATACACATTTACACATCCTGTGCTATGCATCGCCTTCCACCATACACATTCACACATTCTGTGTTATGCATTGCATTCCACTATGCACTTTTACACATCCTGTGCTATGCATCGCATTCCACCGTACACATTTACACATCCTGTGCTATGCATTGCATTTCACCATACACCTTTACACATCCTGTGCTATGCATCGCATTCTACCATACACATTTACACATCGTGTACTGTGCATTGAATTCCACCATACACCTTTACACATCCTGTGCTATGTATCGCATTCCACCATACACCTTTACACACCCTGTGTTATGCATCGCCTTCTACCATACACATTCACATATTCTGTGCTCTGCACTGCATTCCACAATACACATTTACATATCCTGTGCGATGCATTGCATTCCACCATACACTTTTACACATCCTGTGCTATGCATTGCATTCTACCATACACATTTACACATCCTGTGCTATGCATTGCATTCCACCATAAACCTTTACACATCCTGTGCTATGCATTGCATTCCACCATACATCTGTACACATCCTGTGCTATGCATTGCATTCCACCATACACCTTTACACACACTGTGCTATGCATTGCATTCCACAATACACATTTACACATCCTGTGCTATGCATCGCATTCCACCATACACCTTTACGCATCATGTGCTATGCGTCGCATTCCACCATACATATTTACACATCCTGTGCTATGCATTGCATTCCACCATACACCTTTACACATCCTGTGTTATGCATCGCCTTCTACCATACACATACACATATTCTGTGCTATGCATTGCATTCCACCATACACATTCACACATCCTGTGCTATGCATCGCAATCCACCATATACATTTACACACCCTGTGCTATGGATCGCCTTCCACCATACACATTCACACATCCTGTGCTATGCATCGCATTCCACCATACACATTTACACATCCTGTGCTATGCATCGACTTCCACCATACACATTCACACATCCTGTGCTATGCATCGCAATCCACCATATACATTTACACACCGTGTGCCATGGATCGCCTTCCACCATACACATTCACACATTCTGTGTTATGCATTGCATTCCACTATACACTTTTACACATCCTGTGCTATGCATCGCACTCCACCGTACACATTTACACATCATGTGCTATGCATTGCATTCCACCATACACCTTTACACATCCTGTGCTATGCATCTCATTCCACCATACACCTTTACACATCCTATGATATGCATCGCATTCCATCATACACATTTACACATTGTGTGCTATGCATTGCATTCCACCATACACTCTTACACATCCTGTGCTATGCATTGCATTCCACCAAACACCCTTACACATCCTGTGCTATGCATTGCATTCCACCATACACATTCACACATCCTGTGCTATGCATCGCATTCCACCATACACCTTTACACATCAAGTGCTATGCGTCGCATTCCACCAAACATATTTACACATCCTGTGCTATGCATTGCATTCCACCATACACCTTTACACATCCTGTGCTATGCATTGCATTCCACCATACACATTCACTCATCCTGTGCTATGCATCGCATTCCACCATACACTTTTACACATCCTATGCTATGCATCGCATTCCATCATACACATTTACACATCATGTGCTATGCGTCGCATTCCACCATAAACATTTACACATCCTGTGATATGCATTGCATTCCACCATACACCTTTACACATCATGTGCTATGCATTGCATTCTACCATACACCTATACACATCCTGTGCTATGCATCGCAGTCCACCATACACTTTTACACATCCTGTGCCATGCATCACATTCCACCATACACCTTTATACATCATGTGCTATGCATCACAATCCACCATACACCTTTACTCACCCTGTACTATGCATCGCATTCCACCATACACATTTACACATCCTGTGCTATGCATTGCATTCCACCATACACCTTTACACATCATGTGCTGTGCATTGCATTTCACCATACACCTTTACACATCCTGTGCTATGCATCGCATTCTACCATACACATTTACACATCCTGTACTGTGCATTGCATTCCACCATACACCTTTACACATCCTGTGCTATGTATCGCATTCCACCATACACCTTTACACACCCTGTGTTATGCATCGCCTTCTACCATACACATTCACATATTCTGTGCTCTGCACTGCATTCCACAATACACATTTACATATCCTGTGCGATGCATTGCATTCCACCATACACTTTTACACATCCTGTGCTATGCATTGCATTCTACCATACACATTTACACATCCTGTGCTATGCATTGCATTCCACCATAAACCTTTACACATCCTGTGCTATGCATTGCATTCCACCATACATCTGTACACATCCTGTGCTATGCATTGCATTCCACCATACACCTTTACACACACTGTGCTATGCATTGCATTCCACAATACACATTTACACATCCTGTGCTATGCATCACATTCCACCATACACATTTACACATCCTGTGATATACATTGCATTCCACAATACACATTTACACATCTGTGCTATGCATCGGATACCACCATACACATTCACACATCCTGTGCTATGCATCGCATTCCACCATACACTTTTACACATCCTGTGCTATGCATTGCATTCTACCATACACATTTACACATCATGTGCTATGCATTGCATTCCACCATACACCTTTACACATCCTGTGCTATGCATTGCATTCCACCATACACTTTTACACATCCTGTGCTATGCATTGCATTCTACCATACACATTTACACATACTGTGCTATGCATTGCATTCCACCATACACCTTTCCACATCCTGTGCTATGCATAATATTCCACCATACACCTTTACACATCCTGTGCTATGCATTGCATTCCACCATACACCTTTACACACCATGTGCTATGCATTGCATTCCACAATACACATTTACACATCCTGTGCTATGCATCGCATTCCACCATACACATTTACACATCCTGTGCTATGCATAATATTCCACCATACACCTTTACACATCCTGTGCTATGCAATGCATTCCACCATACACCTTTACACACCCTGTGCTATGCATTGCATTCCACAATACACATTTACACATCCTGTGCTATGCATCGCATTCCACCATACACCTTTACACACCCTGTGATATGCATTGCATTCCACAATACACATTTTCACATCCGTGCTATGCATCGGATCCCACCATACACATTCACACATCCTGTGCTATGCATCGCATTCCACCATACACATTTACACATCCTGTGCTATGCATCGCCTTCCACCATACACCTTTACACATCATGTGATATGCGTCGCATTCCACCATACATATTTACACACCCTGTGCTATGCATTGCATTCCACCATACACCTTTACACATCCTGTGCTATGCATTGCATTCCACCATACACATTTACACATCCTGTGCTATGCATTGCATTCCACCATACACATTTACACATCCTGTGCTATGCATCGCATTCCACAATACACATTTACACATCCTGTGCTATGCATCGCATTCCACCATACACATTCACACATCCTGTGATATGCATTGTATTCCACCATACACATTTACACATTTTGTGCTATGCATCGCAATCCACCATACACATTTACACATCCTGTGCTATGCATCGCATTCCACCATATACATTTACACATCCTGTGCTATACATCGCATTCCACCATAAACATTTACACATCCTGTGCTATGCATTGCATTCCACCATACACATTTACACATCCTGTGCTATGCATTGCATTCCACCATACACCTTTACACATCCTGTGCTATGCATTGCATTCCACCATACACCTTTTCACATCCTGGGCTATGCATTGCATTCCACTATACACTTTTACACATCCTGTGCTATGCATCGCATTCCACAATACACATTTACACATCCTGTGCTATGCATTGCATTCCACCATACACCTTTACACATCCAGTGCTATGCATTGCATTCCACCATACACCTTTACACATCCTACGATATGCATCGCATCCCATCATACACATTTACACATTGTGTGCTATGCTTCGCATTCCACCATACACCTTTACACATCCTGTACTATGCATCGCATTCCATCATACACATTTACACATCATGTGCTATGCGTCGCATTCCACCATAAACATTTACACATCCTGTGATATGCATTGCATTCCACCATACACCTTTACACATCCTGTGCTATGCATTGCATTCTACCATACACCTATACACATCCTGTGCTATGCATCGCAGTCCACCATACACTTTTACACATCCTGTGCCATGCATCACATTCCACCATACACCTTTATACATCATGTGCTATGCATCACAATCCACCATACACCTTTACTCACCCTGTACTATGCATCGCATTCCACCATACACATTTACACATCCTGTGCTATGCATTGCATTCCACCATATACCTTTACACATCCTGTGCTGTGCATTGCATTTCACCATACACCTTTACACATCATGTGCTATGCATCGCATTCTACCATACACATTTACACATCCTGTACTGTGCATTGCATTCCACCATACACCTTTACACATCCTGTGCTATGTATCGCATTCCACCATACACCTTTACACACCCTGTGTTATGCATCGCCTTCTACCATACACATTCACATATTCTGTGCTCTGCACTGCATTCCACAATACACATTTACATATCCTGTGCGATGCATTGCATTCCACCATACACTTTTACACATCCTGTGCTATGCATTGCATTCCACCATACACATTTACACATCCTGTGCTATGCATCGCCTTCCACCATACACATTCACACATCCTGTGCTATGCATTGCATTCCACCTATACACTTCACACATCCTGTGCTATGCATTGCATTCCACTATACACTTTTACACATCCTGTGCTATGCATCGCATTCCATCGTACACATTTACACATCGTGTGCTATGCATCGCATTCCACCATACACCTTCACACATCCAGTGCTATGCATCGCAATCCACCATACACATTTACACATCCTATGATATGCATCGCATTCCATCATACACATTTACACGTCGTGTGCTATGCATTGCATTCCACCATACACCTGTACACATCCTGTGCTATGCATTGCATTCCACCATATACATTTACACACCCTGTGCTATGCATTGCATTCCATAATACACATTTACACATCCTGTGCTATGCATTGCATTCCACCATACACATTTACACATCCTGTGATATGCATTGCATTCCACCATACACTCTTACACACTCTGTGCAATGCATTGCATTCCACAATACACATTTACACATCCTGTGCTATGCATCGCATTCCACCATACACATTTACACATCCTGTGATATGCATTGCATTCCACAATACACATTTACACATCTGTGCTATGCATCGGATTCCACCATACACCTTTACACATCATGTGCTATGCATCGCATTCCACCATACACTCTTACACATCCTGTGCTACGCATTGCATTCCACCATACACCCTTACACATCCTGTGCTATGCATCGCCTTCCACCATACACATTCACACATTCTGTGTTATGCATTGCATTCCACTATACACTTTTCAACATCCTGTGCTATGCATCGCATTCCACCGTACACATTTACACATCCTGTGCTATGCATTGCATTCCACCATACACCTTTACACATCCTGTGCTATGCATCGCATTCCACCATACACCTTTACACATCCTACGATATGCATCGCATCCCATCATACACATTTACACATTGTGTGCTATGCTTCGCATTCCACCATACACCTTTACACATCCTGTACTATGCATCGCAATCCACCATATACATTTACACACCCTGTGCTATGCATCGCATTCCATCATACACATTTACACATCCTGTGCTATGCATTGCATTCCACCATACACCTTTACACATCCTGTGCTATGCATTGCATTCCACCATACACTCTTACACATCCTGTGCTACGCATTGCATTCCACCATACACCCTTACACATCATGTGCTATGCATCGCATTCCACCATACACCTTTACGCATCATGTGCTATGCGTCGCATTCCACCATACATATTTACACATCCTGTGCTATGCATTGCATTCCACCATACACCTTTACACATCCTGTGTTATGCATCGCCTTCTACCATACACATACACATATTCTGTGCTATGCATTGCATTCCACCATACACATTCACACATCCTGTGCTATGCATCGCAATCCACCATATACATTTACACACCCTGTGCTATGGATCGCCTTCCACCATACACATTCACACATCCTGTGCTATGCATCGCATTCCACCATACACATTTACACATCCTGTGCTATGCATCGACTTCCACCATACACATTCACACATCCTGTGCTATCCATCGCAATCCACCATATACATTTACACACCGTGTGCCATGGATCGCCTTCCACCATACACATTCACACATTCTGTGTTATGCATTGCATTCCACTATACACTTTTACACATCCTGTGCTATGCATCGCACTCCACCGTACACATTTACACATCATGTGCTATGCATTGCATTCCACCATACACCTTTACACATCCTGTGCTATGCATCTCATTCCACCATACACCTTTACACATCCTATGATATGCATCGCATTCCATCATACACATTTACACATTGTGTGCTATGCATTGCATTCCACCATACACTCTTACACATCCTGTGCTATGCATTGCATTCCACCAAACACCCTTACACATCCTGTGCTATGCATTGCATTCCACCATACACATTCACACATCCTGTGCTATGCATCGCATTCCACCATACACCTTTACACATCAAGTGCTATGCGTCGCATTCCACCAAACATATTTACACATCCTGTGCTATGCATTGCATTCCACCATACACCTTTACACATCCTGTGCTATGCATTGCATTCCACCATACACTCTTACACACTCTGTGCAATGCATTGCATTCCACAATACACATTTACACATCCTGTGCTATGCATCGCATTCCACCATACACATTTACACATCCTGTGATATGCATTGCATTCCACAATACACATTTACACATCTGGGCTATGCATCGGATTCCACCATACACATTCACACATCCTGTGCTATGCATCGCATTCCACCATACACATTTACACATCCTGTGCTATGCATCGCCTTCCACCATACACATTTACACATCCTGTGCTATGCATCGCCTTCCACCATACACATTCACACATTCTGTGTTATGCATTGCATTCCACTATACACTTTGACACATCCTGTGCTATGCATCGCATTCCACCGTACACATTTACACATCCTGTGCTATGCATTGCATTCCACCATACACCTTTACACATCCTGTGCTATGCATCGCATTCCACCATACACCTTTACACATCCTACGATATGCATCGCATCCCATCATACACATTTACACATTGTGTGCTATGCTTCGCATTCCACCATACACCTTTACACATCCTGTACTATGCATCGCAATCCACCATATACATTTACACACCCTGTGCTATGCATCGCATTCCATCATACACATTTACACATCCTGTGCTATGCATTGCATTCCACCATACACCTTTACACATCCTGTGCTATGCATTGCATTCCACCATACACTATTACACATCCTGTGCTACGCATTGCATTCCACCATACACCCTTACACATCATGTGCTATGCATCGCATTCCACCATACACCTTTACGCATCATGTGCTATGCGTCGCATTCCACCATACATATTTACACATCCTGTGCTATGCATTGCATTCCACCATACACCTTTACACATCCTGTGCTATGCATCGCATTCCACCATACACATTTACACATCCTGTACTGTGCATTGCATTCCACCATACACCTTTACACATCCTGTGCTATGCATCGCATTCCACCATACACCTTTACACACCCTGTGTTATGCATCGCCTTCTACCATACACATTCACATATTCTGTGCTCTGCACTGCATTCCACAATACACATTTACATATCCTGTGCGATGCATTACATTCCACCATACACTTTTACACATCCTGTGCTATGCATTGCATTCTACCATACACATTTACACATCCTGTGCTATGCATTGTATTCCACTATAAACCTTTACACATCCTGTGCTATGCATTGCATTCCACCATACATCTGTACACATCCTGTGCTATACATTGCATTCCACCATACACCTTTACACACACTGTGCTATGCATTGCATTCCACAATACACATTTACACATCCTGTGCTATGCATCGCATTCCACCATACACATTTACACATCCTGTGATATGCATTGCATTCCACAATACACATTTTCACATCTGTGCTATGCATCGGATTCCACCATACACATTCACACATCCTGTGATATGCATCGCATTCCACCATACACATTTACACATTCTGTGCTATGCATCGCCTTCCACCATACACATTTACACATCCTGTGCTATGCAATCGCCTTCCACCATACACATTCACACATTATGTGCTATGCATTGCATTCCACTATACACTTTTACACATCCTGTGCTATGCATCGCATTCCACCGTACACATTTACACATCCTGTGCTATGCATTGCATTCCACCATACACCTTTACACATCCTGTGCTATGCATCGCATTCCACCATACACCTTTACACATCCTACGATATGCATCGCATCCCATCATACACATTTACACATTGTGTGCTATGCTTCGCATTCCACCATACACCTTTACACATCCTGTGCTATGCATTGCATTCCACAATACACATTTACACATCCTGTGCTATGCATCGCATTCCACCATACACCTTTACACATCCTACGATATGCATCGCATCCCATCATACACATTTACACATCCTGTGCTATGCATTGCATTCCACCATACACCTTTACACACACTGTGCTATGCATTGCATTCCACAATACACATTTACACATCCTGTGCTATGCATCGCATTCCACCATACACATTTACACATCCTGTGATATGCATTGTATTCCACAATACACATTTTCACATCTGTGCTATGCATCGGATTCCACCATACACATTCACACATCCTGTGATATGCATCGCATTCCACCATACACATTTACACATTCTGTGCTATGCATCGCCTTCCACCATACACATTTACACATCCTGTGCTATGCATCGCCTTCCACCATACACATTCACACATCCTGTGCTATGCATTGCATTCCACTATACACTTTTACACATCCTGTGCTATGCATCGCATTCCACCATACACATTTACACATCCTGTGCTATGCATTGCATTCACCATACACCTTTACACATCAGTGCCATGCATTGCATATCCACCATAACACCTTTACACATCTATGATATGCTTCGCAATCCACCATACACCTTTACACATCATGTGCTATGCATAGCATTCCACCATACACATTCACACATCTATGATATGCATCGCATTCCATCATACACATATACACATCGTGTGCTATGCGTCGCATTCAACAATACACCTTTACACATCCTGTATTATGCATTGCATTCCATCATATACCTTTACACATCGTGTGATATGCATTGCATTCCACAATACACATTTTCACATCTGTGCTATGCATCGGATTTCACCATACACATTCACACATCCTGTGCTATGCATTGCATTCCACCATAAACATTTACACATCCTGTGCTATGCATTGCATTCCACCATACACATTTACACATCCTGTGCTATGCATTGCATTCCACCATACACCTTTACACATCCTGTGCTATGCATCGCATTTCACCATACACCATTACACATCATGTGCTGTGCGTCGCATTCCACCATACATATTTACACATCCTGTGCTATGCATTGCATTCCACCATACACCTTTACACATCCTGTGTTATGCATCGCCTTCTACCATACACATTCACATATTCTGTATTATGCATTGCATTCCACCATACACATTCACACATCCTGTGCTATGCATCGCAATCCACCATAAACATTTACACACCCTGTGCTATGGATCGCCTTCCACCATACACATTCACACATTCTTTGTTATGCATTGCATTCCACTATACACTTTTACACATCCTGTGCTATGCATTCCATTCCACCGTACACATTTACACATCCTGTGCTATGCATCGCATTCCACCATACACATTCACACGTCCTGTGCTATGCATCGCATTCCACCATACACATTCACACATCCTGTGCTATGCATCGCATTCCACCATACACCTTTACACATCCTATGATATGCATCACATTCCATCATACACATTTACACATTGTGTGCTATGCGTCGCATTCCACCATACACATTTACACATCCTGTGCAATGCATTGCATTCCACCATACACCTTTACACATCCTGTGCTATGCATTGCATTCCACCACACACTCTTACACAACCTGTGCTATGCATTGCATTCTACCATACACCTTACACCTTTACACATCCTGTGTTATGCATCGCATTCCACCGTACACATTCTCATATCCTGTGCTATGCATTGCATTCCACCATACACATTTACACATCCTGTGCTATGCATCGCCTTCCACCATACACATTCACACATCCTGTGCTATGCATTGCATTCCACTATACACTTTTACACATCCTGTGCTATGCATCGCATTCCACCGTACACATTTACACATCCTGTGCTATGCATTGCATTCCACCATACACCTTTACACATCCAGTGCTATGCTTTGCATTCCACCATACACCTTTACACATCCTATGATATGCTTCGCATTCCATCATACACATTTACACATTGTGTGATATGCGTCGCATTCCACCATACACCTGTACACACCCTGTACTATGCATCGCAATCCACCATATACATTTACACACCCTGTGCTATGCATCGCATTCCATCATACACATTTACACATCCTGTGCTATGCATTGCATTCCACCATACACCTTTACACATCCTGTGCTATGCATTGCATTCCACCATACACTCTTACACACCCTGTGCTATGCATTGCATTCCACAATACACATTTACACATCCTGTGCTATGCATTGCATTCCACAATACACATCTGTGCTATGCATCGGATACCACCATACACATTCACACATCCTGTGCTATGCATCGCATTCCACCATACACATTTACACATCCTGTGCTATGCATCGCCTTCCACCATACACATTTACACATCCTGCGCTATGCATCGCTTCCACCATACACATTCACACATCCTGTGCTATGCATCGCAACCCACCATAAACATTTACACACCCTGTGCTATGGATCGCCTTCCACCATACACATTCACACATTCTTTGTTATGCATTGCATTCCACTATACACTTTTACACATCCTGTGATATGCATCGCATTCCACCGTACACATTTACAGATCCTGTGATATGCATTGCATTCCACCATACACCTTTGCACATCCTGTGCTATGCATCGCATTCCACCATACACCTTTACGCATCCTATGATATGCATCACATTCCGTCATACACATTTACACATTGTGTGCTATGCGTCGCATTCCACCATACACATTTACACATCCTGTGCTATGCATTGCATTCCACCATACTCCTTTACACATCCTGTGCTATGCATTGCATTCCACTATACACATTCACACATCCTGTGCTATGCATCGCATTCCACCATACACCTTTACACATCATGTGCTATGCGTCGCATTCCACCATACATATTTACACATCCTGTGCTTTGCATTGCATTCCACCATACACCTTTATACATCCTGTGTTATGCATCGCCTTCTACCATACACATTCACATATTCTGTGCTATGCATTGCATTCCACCATACACATTCACAAATCCTGTGCTATGCATCGCATTCCACTATAAACATTTACACACCCTGTGCTATGGATCGCCTTCCACCATACACATTCACACATTTTTTGTTATGCATTGCATTCCACTATACACTTTTACACATCCTGTGCTATGCATCGCATTCCACCGTACACATTTACAGATCCTGTGCTATGCATTGCATTCCACCATACACCTTTACACATCCTATGATATGCATCGCATTCCATCATACACATTTACATATCATGTGCTATGCGTCGCATTCCACCATACACATTGACACATCCTGTGCTATGCATTGCATTCCACCATACACCCTTACACATTCTGTGCTATGCATTGCATTCCACCATACACCCTTACACATCCTGTGCTATGCATTGCATTCCACCATACACCCTTACACATCCTGTGCTATGCATTACATTCCACCATACACCTTTACACATCCTGTGCTATGCATTGCATTCCACCACACACCCTTACACATCCTGTGCTATGCATTTCATTCCACCATACACCCTTACACATCCTGTGCTATGCATTGCATTCCACCATACACCTTTACACATCCTGTGCTATGCATTGCATTCCACCATACACATTTACACATCCTGTGCCATGCATCGCATTCCACCATACACCTTTACACATCCTATGATATGCATCGCATTCCATCATACACATTTACACATCGTGTGCTATGCGTCGCATTCCACCATACACATTTACACATCCTGTGCTATGCATTGCATTCCACCATACACCCTTACACATCCTGTGCTATGCATTGCATTCCACCATACACCTTTACACATCCTCTGCTGTGCATTGTATTCCACCATACACCTTAACACATCCTGCGCTATGCATTGCATTCTACCATACACCTATACACATCCTGTGCTATGCATCGCATTCCACCATACACCTTTACACATCCTGTGCTATGCATCGCATTCCATCATACACATTTACACATCATGTGCTATGCGTCGCATTCCTCCATACACATTTACACATCCTGTGCTATGCATTGCATTCCACCATACACCTTAACACATCCTCTGCTATGCATTGCATTCCAACATACACATTTACACACCCTGTGTTATGCATCGCCTTCTACCATACACATTCACATATTATGTGCTATGCATTGCATTCCACCATACAATTTTACACATCCTGTACTATGCATTGCATTCTACCATACACATTTACACACCCTGTGTTATGCATCGCCTTCTACCATACACATTCACATATTCTGTGCTATGCATTGCATTCCACCATACACCTTTACACATCCTGTGCTATGCATCGCATTCCACCATACACCTTTACACATCCTATGATATGCATCGCATTCCATCATACACATTTACACATTGTGTGATATGCATTGCATTCCACAATACACATTTTCACATCTGTGCTATGCATCGGATTTCACCATACACATTCACACATCCTGTGCTATGCATTGCATTCCACAATACACATTTACACATCCTGTGCTATGCATCGCCTTCCACCATACACATTTACACATCCTGTGCTATGCATCGCCTTCCACCATACATTCTTACACATCCTGTGCTATGCATTCCACCATACACATTCACACATCCTGTGCTATGCGTCGCATTCCACCATACACCATTACACATCATGTGCTATGCGTCGCATTCCACCATACATATTTACACATCCTGTGCTATGCATTGCATTCCACCATACACCTTTACACATCCTGTGTTATGCATCGCCTTCTACCATACACATTCACATATTCTGTGCTATGCATTGCATTCCACCATACACATTCACACATCCTGTGCTATGCATCGCAATCCACCATAAACATTTACACACCCTGTGCTATGGATCGCCTTCCACCATACACATTCACACATTCTTTGTTATGCATTGCATTCCACTATACACTTTTACACATCCTGTGCTATGCATCGCATTCCACCGTACACATTTACAGATCCTGTGCTATGCATTGCATTCCACCATACACCTTTACACATCCTGTGCTATGAATCGCATTCCACCATACACCTTTACACATCCTATGATATGCATCACATTCCATCATACACATTTACACATTGTGTGCTATGCGTCGCATTCCACCATACACATTTACACATCCTGTGCAATGCATTGCATTCCACCATACACCTTTACACATCCTGTGCTATGCATTGCATTCCACCACACACTTTTACACAACCTGTGCTATGCATTGCATTCTACCATACACATTTACACATCCTGTGCTATGCATTGCATCCCACCATACACCTTTACACATCCTGTGCTATGCATTGCATTCCACCATACACCTTTACACACACTGTGCTATGCATTGCATTCCACAATACACATTTACACATCCTGTGCTATGCATCGCAATCCCCCATACACGTTTACACATCCTGTGCTATGCATTGCATTCCGCAATACACATTTACACATCCTGTGCTATGCATCGCATTCCACCATACACATTTACACATCCTGTGCTATGCATTGCATTCTACCATACACATTTACACATCCTGTGCTATGCATTTCATTCCACCATACACCTTTACACACCCTGTGCTATGCATTGCATTCCATAATACACATTTACACATCCTGTGCTATGCATCGCATTCCACCATACACATTTACACATCCTGTACTATGCATTGCATTCCACAATACACATTTACACATCCTGTGCTATGCATCGCATTCCACCATACACATTTACACATCCTGTGCTATGCATTGCATTCCACCATACACATTTACACATTCTTTGTTATGCATTGCATTCCACTATACACTTTTACACATCCTGTGCTATGCATCGCATTCCGCCGTACACATTTACTGATCCTGTGCTATGCATTGCATTCCACCATACACCTTTACACATCCTGTGCTATGCATTGCATTCCACCATACACCCTTACACTTCCTGTGCTATGCATTGCATTCCACCATACACCTTTACCCATCCTGTGCTATGCATTGCATTCCACCATACACATTCACACATCCTGTGCTATGCATCGCATTCCACCATACACCTTTACACATCATGTGCTATGCATCGCATTCCATCATACACATTTACACATCATGTGCTATGCGTCGCATTCCTCCATACACATTTACACATCCTGTGCTATGCATTGCATTCCACCATACACCTTAACACATCCTCTGCTATGCATTGCATTCCAACATACACATTTACACACCCTGTGTTATGCATCGCCTTCTACCATACACATTCACATATTATGTGCTATGCATTGCATTCCACCATACATTTTTACACATCCTGTGCTATGCATTGCATTCTACCATACACATTTACACACCCTGTGTTATGCATCGCCTTCTACCATACACATTCACATATTCTGTGCTATGCATTGCATTCCACCATACACCTTTACACATCCTGTGCTATGCATCGCATTCCGCCATACACCTTTACACATCCTATGATATGCATCGCATTCCATCATACACATTTACACATTGTGTGATATGCATTGCATTCCACAATACACATTTTCACATCTGTGCTATGCATCGGATTTCACCATACACATTCACACATCCTGTGCTATGCATTGCATTCCACAATACACATTTACACATCCTGTGCTATGCATCGCCTTCCACCATACACATTTACACATCCTGTGCTATGCATCGCCTTCCACCATACACTCTTACACATTCTGTGCTACGCATTGCATTCCACCATACACCCTTACACATCCTGTGCTATGCATTGCATTCCACCATACACCTTTACACATCCTGTGCTATGCATTGCATTCCACCATACACATTCACACATCCTGTGCTATGCATCGCATTCCACCATACACCATTACACATCATGTGCTATGCGTCGCATTCCACCATACATATTTACACATCCTGTGCTATGCATTGCATTCCACCATACACCTTTACACATCCTGTGTTATGCATCGCCTTCTACCATACACATTCACATATTCTGTGCTATGCATTGCATTCCACCATACACATTCACACATCCTGTGCTATGCATCGCAACCCACCATAAACATTTACACACCCTGTGCTATGGATCGCCTTCCACCATACACATTCACACATTCTTTGTTATGCATTGCATTCCACTATACACTTTTACACATCCTGTGCTATGCATCGCATTCCACCGTACACATTTACAGATCCTGTGATATGCATTGCATTCCACCATACACCTTTGCACATCCTGTGCTATGCATCGCATTCCACCATACACCTTTACGCATCCTATGATATGCATCACATTCCATCATACACATTTACACATTGTGTGCTATGCGTCGCATTCCACCATACACATTTACACATCCTGTGCTATGCATTGCATTCCACCATACTCCTTTACACATCCTGTGCTATGCATTGCATTCCACTATACACATTCACACATCCTGTGCTATGCATCGCATTCCACCATACACCTTTACACATCATGTGCTATGCGTCGCATTCCACCATACATATTTACACATCCTGTGCTTTGCATTGCATTCCACCATACACCTTTACACATCCTGTGTTATGCATCGCCTTCTACCATACACATTCACATATTCTGTGCTATGCATTGCATTCCACCATACACATTCACAAATCCTGTGCTATGCATCGCATTCCACCATAAACATTTACACACCCTGTGCTATGGATCGCCTTCCACCATACACATTCACACATTTTTTGTTATGCATTGCATTCCACTATACACTTTTACACATCCTGTGCTATGCATCGCATTCCACCGTACACATTTACAGATCCTGTGCTATGCATTGCATTCCACCATACACCTTTACACATCCTATGATATGCATCGCATTCCATCATACACATTTACATATCGTGTGCTATGCGTCGCATTCCACCATACACATTGACACATCCTGTGCTATGCATTGCATTCCACCATACACCCTTACACATTCTGTGCTATGCATTGCATTCCACCATACACCCTTACACATCCTGTGCTATGCATTGCATTCCACCATACACCCTTACACATCCTGTGCTATGCATTGCATTCCACCATACACCTTTACACATCCTGTGCTATGCATTGCATTCCACCACACACCCTTACACATCCTGTGCTATGCATTTCATTCCACCATACACCCTTACACATCCTGTGCTATGCATTGCATTCCACCATACACCTTTACACATCCTGTGCTATGCATTGCATTCCACCATACACATTTACACATTCTTTGTTATGCATTGCATTCCACTATACACTTTTACACATCCTGTGCTATGCATCGCATTCCGCCGTACACATTTACTGATCCTGTGCTATGCATTGCATTCCACCATACACCTTTACACATCCTGTGCTATGCATTGCATTCCACCATACACCCTTACACATCCTGTGCTATGCATTGCATTCCACCATACACCTTTACCCATCCTGTGCTATGCATTGCATTCCACCATACACATTCACACATCCTGTGCTATGCATCGCATTCCACCATACACCTTTACACATCCTGTGCTATGCATCGCATTCCATCATACACATTTACACATCATGTGCTATGCGTCGCATTCCTCCATACACATTTACACATCCTGTGCTATGCATTGCATTCCACCAAACACCTTAACACATCCTGCGCTATGCATTGCATTCTACCATACACCTATACACATCCTGTGCTATGCATTGCATTCCACCATACACCCTTACACATCCTGTGCTATGCATTGCATTCCACCATACACCTTTACCCATCCTGTGCTATGCATTGCATTCCACCATACACATTCACACATCCTGTGCTATGCATCGCATTCCACCATACACCTTTACACATCCTGTGCTATGCATCGCATTCCATCATACACATTTACACATCATGTGCTATGCGTCGCATTCCTCCATACACATTTACACATCCTGTGCTATGCATTGCATTCCACCATACACCTTAACACATCCTCTGCTATGCATTGCATTCCAACATACACATTTACACACCCTGTGTTATGCATCGCCTTCTACCATACACATTCACATATTATGTGCTATGCATTGCATTCCACCATACAATTTTACACATCCTGTGCTATGCATTGCATTCTACCATACACATTTACACACCCTGTGTTATGCATCGCCTTCTACCATACACATTCACATATTCTGTGCTATGCATTGCATTCCACCATACACATTCACACATCCTGTGTTATGCATCGCAATCCACCATAAACATTTACACACCCTGTGCTATGGATCGCCTTCCACCATACACATTCACACATTCTTTGTTATGCATTGCATTCCACCATACACTTTTACACATCCTGTGCTATGCATCGCATTCCATCATACACATTTACACATTGTGTGCTATGCGTCGCATTCCACCATACACCTTTACACACCCTGTACTATGCATCGCAATCCACCATATACATTTACACACCCTGTGCTATGCATTGCATTCCATCATACACATTTACACATAATGTGCTTTGCATTGCATTCCACCATACACCTTTACACATCCTGTGCTATGCATTGTATTCCACCATACACTCTTACACATCCTGTGCTACGCATTCCATTCCACCATACACCCTTACACATCCTGTGCTATGCATCGCATTCCACCATACACATTTACACATCCTGTGCTATGCATTGCATTCCACCATACACCTTTACACATCCTGTGCTATGCATCGCATTCCACCATACACCTTTACACATACTATGATATGCATCGCATTCCATCATACACATTTACACATTGTGTGCTATGCATCGCATTCCACCATGCACATTTACACATCCTGTGCTATGCATTGCATTCCACCATACACCTTTACACATCCTGTGCTATGCATTGCATTCCACCATACACTCTTACACATCCTGTGCTATGCATTGAATTCCACCAAACACCCTTACACATCCTGTGCTATGCATTGCATTCCACCATACACATTCACACATCCTGTGCTATGCATCGCATTCCACCATACACCTTTACACATCATGTGCTATGCGTCGCATTCCACCATACATATTTACACAACCTGTGCTATGCATTGCATTCCACCATACACCTTTACACATCCTGTGCTATGCATTGCATTCCACCATACACATTCACACATCCTGTGCTATGCATTGCATTCCACCATACACCTTTACACATCCTGTGCTGTGCATTGCATTCCACCATACACTCTTACACATCCTGTGCTATGCATTGCATTCCACCAAACACCCTTACACATCCTGTGCTATGCATTGCATTCCACCATACACATTCACACATCCTGTGCTATGCATCGCATTCCACCATACACCTTTACACATCCTATGCTATGCATCGCATTCCATCATACACATTTACACATCATGTGCTATGCGTCGCATTCCACCATACACATTTACACATCATGTGCTATGCATTGCATTCCACCATACACCTTTACACATCCTGTGCTATGCATTGCATTCTACCATACACCTTTACACATCCTGTGCTATGCATCGCAGTCCACCATACACCTTTACACATCATGTGCTATGCGTCGCATTCCACCATACACATTTACACATCCTGTGCTATGCATTGCATTCCACCATACACCTTTACACATCCTGTGCTGTGCATTTCATTCCACCATACACATTCACACATCCTGTGCTATGCATCGCATTCCACCATTCACCTTTACTCACCCTGTGATATGCATTGCATTCCACAATACACATTTTCACATCCGTGCTATGCATCGGATTCCACCATACACATTCACATATCCTGTGCTATGCATCGCATTCCACCATACACATTTACACATCCTGTGCTATGCATCGCCTTCCACCATGCACATTTACACATCCTGTGCTATGCATCGCCTTCCACCATACACATTCACACATTCTGTGTTATGCATTGCATTCCACTATACACTGTTACACATCCTGTGCTATGCATCGCATTCCACCGTACACATTTACACATCCTGTGCTATGCATTGCATTCCACCATACACCTTTACACATCCTGTGCTATGCATCGCATTCCAACATACACCTTTACACATCCTATGATATGCTTCACATTCCATCATACACATTTACACATTGTGTGCTATGCGTCGCATTCCACCATACACCTTTACACACCCTGTACTATGCATCGCAATCCACCATATACATTTACACACCCTGTGCTAAGCATCGCATTCTACCATACACATTTACGCATCCTGTGATATGCATTACATTCCACAATACACATTTACACATCTGTGCTATGCATCGGATTCCACCATACACATTCACACATCCTGTGCTATGCATCGCATTCCACCATACACATTTACACATCCTGTGCTATGCATCGCCTTCCACCATACACATTTACACATCCTGTGCTATGCATCGCCTTCCACCATACACATTCACACATTCTGTGTTATGCATTGCATTTCACTATGCACTTTTACACATCCTGTGCTATGCATCGCATTCCACCGTACACATTTACACATCCTGTGCTATGCATTGCATTTCACCATACACCTTTACACATCCTGTGCTATGCATCGCATTCCATCATACACCTTTACACATCCTACGATATGCATCGCATTCCACCATACACATTTACACATCCTGTACTGTGCATTGCATTCAACCATACACTTTTACACATCCTGTGCTATGCATTGCATTCTACCATACACATTTACACATCCTGTGCTATGCATTGCATTCCACCATACACCTTTACACATCCTGTGCTATGCATTGCATTCCACCACACATCTGTACACATCCTGTGCTAAGCATTGCATTCCACCATACACCTTTACACACACTGTGCTATGCATTGCATTCCACAATACACATTTACAAATCCTGTGCTATGCATCGCATTCCACCATACACATTTACACATCCTGTGATATGCATTGCATTCCACAATACACATTTTCACATCTGTGCTATGCATCGGATTCCACCATACACATTCACACATCCTGTGCTATGCATCGCATTCCACCATACACATTTACACATTCTGTGCTATGCATCGCCTTCCACCATACACATTTACACATCCTGTGCTATGCATCGCCTTCCACCATACACATTCACACATCCTGTGCTATGCATTGCATTCCACTATACACTTTTACACATCCTGTGCTATGCATCGCATTCCACCGTACACATTTACACATCCTGTGCTATGCATTGCATTCTACCACACACCTTTACACATCCAGTGCTATGCATTGCATTCCATCATACACCTTTACACATCCTATGATATGCTTCGCATTCCACCATACCCTTGTACACACCCTGTACTATGCATCGCAATCCACCAAATACATTTACACACCCTGTGCTATGCATCGCATTCCATCATACACATTTACACATCCTGTGCTATGCATTGCATTCCACCATACATCTTTACACATCCTGTGCTATGCATTGCATTCCACCATACACTCTTACACACCCTGTGCTATGCATTGCATTCCACAATACACATTTACACATCCTGTGCTATGCATTGCATTCCACAATACACATTTACACATCCTGTGCTATGCATCGCATTCCACCATACACATTTACACATCCTGTGATATGCATTGCATTCCACAATACACATTTTCACATCCGTGCTATGCATCGGATTCCACCATACACATTCACACATCCTGTGCTATGCATCGCATTCCACCATACACATTTACACATCCTGTGCTATGCATCGCCTTCCACCATAAACATTTACACATCCTGTGCTATGCATTGCCTTCCACCATACACATTCACACATCCTGTGCTATGCATTGCATTCCACTATACACTTTTACACATCCTATGCTATGCATCGCATTCCAGCGTACACATTTACACATCCTGTGCTATGCATTGCATTCCACCATACACATTTACACATCCTGTGCTATACATCGCATTCCACCATACACCTTTACACATCCTACGATATGCATCGCATTCCATCATACACATTTACACATTGTGTGCTATGCGTCGCATTCCACCATACACCTTTACACACCTTGTACTATGCATCGCAATCCACCATATACATTTACACACCCTGTGCTATGCATCGCATTCCACCATACACATTTACACATCCTGTGCTATGCATCGCCTTCCACCATACACATTTACTCATCCTGTGCTATGCATCGCCTTCCACCATACACATTCACACATTCTGTGTTATGCATTGCATTCCAGTATACACTTTTACACATCCTGTGCTATGCATCGCATTCCACCATACACCTTTACACATCCTGTGCTATGCATCGCATTCCACCATACACCTTTACACATCCTACGATATGCATCGCATTCCATCATACACATTTACACATTGTGTGCTATGTGTCGCATTCCACCATACACCATTACACATCCTGTGCTATGCATCGCAATCCACCATACACCTTTACACATCCTGTGCTATGCATTGCATTCCATCATACACTCTTACACATCCTGTGCTATGCATTGCATTCCACCAAACACCCTTACACATCCTGTGCTATGCATTGCATTCCACCATACACATTCACACATCCTGTGCTATGCATCGCATTCCACCATACACCTTTACACATCATGTGCTATGCGTCGCATTCCACCAAACATATTTACACATCCTGTGCTATGCATTGCATTCCACCATACACCTTTACACATCCTGTGCTATGCATTGCATTCCACCATACACATTCACTCATCCTGTGCTATGCATCGCATTCCACCATACACTTTTACACATCCTATGCTATGCATCGCATTCCATCATACACATTTACACATCATGTGCTATGCATCGCATTCCACCATAAACATTTACACATCCTGTGATATGCATTGCATTCCACCATACACCTGTACACATCCTGTGCTATGCATTGCATTCTACCATACACCTATACACATCCTGTGCTATGCATCGCAGTCCACCATACACTTTTACACATCCTGTGCCATGCATCACATTCCACCATACACCTTTATACATCATGTGCTATGCATCACAATCCACCATACACCTTTACTCACCCTGTACTATGCATCGCATTCCACCATACACATTTACACATCCTGTGCTATGCATTGCATTCCACCATACACCTTTACACATCCTGTGCTGTGCATTGCATTTCACCATACACCTTTACACATCCTGTGCTATGCATCGCATTCTACCATACACATTTACACATCCTGTACTGTGCATTGCATTCCACCATACACCTTTACACATCCTGTGCTATGTATCGCATTTCCACCATACACCTTTACACACCCTGTGTTATGCATCGCTTTTACCATACAAATTCACATATTTCTGTGCTCTGCACTGCATTCCACAATACGCATTTACATATCCTGTGTATGCATCGCATTCCACCGTACACATTTACACATCCTGTACTATGCATTGCATTCCACCATACACCTTTACACATCCAGTGCTATGCATTGCATTCCACCATACACCTTTACACATCCTATGATATGCTTCGCATTCCATCATACACATTTACACATCCTGTGCTTTGCATTGCATTCCACCATACACCTTTACACATCCTGTGCTATGCATTGCATTCCACCATACACTCTTACACATCCTGTGCTACGCATTCCATTCCACCATACACCTTTACACCCTTACACATCCTGTGTTATGCATCGCATTCCACCGTACACATTCTCATATCCTGTGCTATGCATTGCATTCCACCATACACATTTACACATCCTGTGCTATGCATCGCCTTCCACCATACACATTCACACATCCTGTGCTATGCATTGCATTCCACTATACACTTTTACACATCCTGTGCTATGCATCGCATTCCACCGTACACATTTACACATCCTGTGCTATGCATTGCATTCCACCATACACCTTTACACATCCAGTGCTATGCTTTGCATTCCACCATACACCTTTACACATCCTATGATATGCTTCGCATTCCATCATACACATTTACACATTGTGTGATATGCGTCGCATTCCACCATACACCTGTACACACCCTGTACTATGCATCGCAATCCACCATATACATTTACACACCCTGTGATATGCATCGCATTCCATCATACACATTTACACATCCTGTGCTATGCATTGCATCCACCATACACCTTTACACATCATGTGCTATGCATTGCATTCCACCATACACTCTTACACATCCTGTGCTACGCATTGCATTCCACCATACACCCTTACACATCCTGTGTTATGCATCGCATTCCACCATACACATTTACACATCCTGTGCTATGCATTGCATTCCACCATACACCCTTACACATCCTGTGCTATGCATCGCATTCCACCATACACATTTACACATCCTGTGCTATGCATTGAATTCCACCATACACTCTTACTCATCCTGTGCTATGCATTGCATTCCACCAAACACCCTTACACATCCTGTGCTATGCATTGCATTCCAACATACACATTCACACATCCTGTGCTATGCATAGCATTCCACCATACACCTTTACACATCATGTGCTATGCGTCGCATTCCACCATACATATTTACACATCCTGTGCTATGCATTGCATTCCACCATACACCTTTACACATCCTGTGCTATGCATTGCATTCCACCATACACATTCACACATCCTGTGCTATGCATCGCATTCCACAATACACCTTTACACATCCTGTGCTATGCATCGCATTCCACCATACACCTTTACACATCATGTGCTATGCGTCGCATTCCACCATATATATTTACACATCATGTGCTATGCATTGCATTCCACCATACACCTTTACACATCCTGTGTTATGCATCGCCTTCTACCATACACATTCACATATTCTGTGCTATGCATTGCATTCCACCATACACATTCACACATCCTGTGCTATGCATCGCAATCCACCATATACATTTACACACCCTGTGCTATGGATCGCCTTCCACCATACACATTCACACATTCTGTGCTATGCGTCGCATTCCACTCTACACATTCACACATCCTGTGCTATGCATCGCATTCCACCATACACATTTACACATCCTGTGCTATGCATTGCATTCCACCATACACCTTTACACATCCTGTGCTGTGCATCTCATTCCACCATACACCTTTACACATCCTACGATATGCATCGCATTCCATCATACACATTTACACATTGTGTGCTATGCGTCGCATCCACCATACACCTTTACACATCTGTACTATGCATCGCAATCCACCATATACATTTACACACCTGTGCTATGCATCGCATTCCATCATACACATTTACACATCTGTGCTATGCATTGCATTCCACCATACACCTTTACACATCCTGTGCTATGCATCGCATTCCACCATACACCTTTACGCATCATGTGCTATGCGTCGCATTCCACCATACATATTTACACATCCTGTGCTATGCATTGCATTCCACCATACACCTTTACACATCCTGTGTTATGCATCGCCTTCTACCATACACATACACATATTCTGTGCTATGCATTGCATTCCACCATACACATTCACACATCCTGTGCTATGCATCGCAATCCACCATATACATTTACACACCCTGTGCTATGGATCGCCTTCCACCATACACATTCACACATCCTGTGCTATGCATCGCATTCCACCATACACATTTACACATCCTGTGCTATGCATCGACTTCCACCATACACATTCACACATCCTGTGCTATGCATCGCAATCCACCATATACATTTACACACCGTGTGCCATGGATCGCCTTCCACCATACACCTTTACACATCATGTGATATGCGTCGCATTCCACCATACATATTTACACACCCTGTTCTATGCATTGCATTCCACCATACACCTTTACACATCCTGTGCTATGCATTGCATTCCACCATACACTCTTACACATCCTGTGCTACGCATTGCATTCCACCAAACACCCTTACACATCCTGTGCTATGCATTGCATTCCACCATACACATTCACACATCCTGTGCTATGCATCGCATTCCACCATACACCTTTACACATCATGTGCTATGCGTCGCATTCCACCATACATATTTACACACCCTGTGCTATGCATCGCATTCCACCATACACCTTTACACATCCTATGATATTCTTCGCATTCCATCATACACATTTACACAATGTGTGCTATGCATCGCATTCCACCATACCCCTGTACACACCCTGTACTATGCATCGCAATCCACCATATACATTTACACACCCTGTGCTATGCATCGCATTCCATCATACACATTTACACATCCTGTGCTATGCATTGCATTCCACCATACACCTTTACACATCCTGTGCTATGCATTGCATTCCACCATACACTCTTACACACTCTGTGCTATGCATTGCATTCCACAATACACATTTACACATCCTGTGCTATGCATCGCATTCCACCATACACATTTACACATCATGTGATATGCATTGCATTCCACAATACACATTTACACATCTGTGCTATGCATCGGATTCCACCATACACATTCACACATCCTGTGCTATGCATCGCATTCCACCATACACATTTACACATCCTGTGCTATGCATCGCCTTCCACCATACACATTTACACATCCTGTGCTATGCATTGCATTCCACCATACACCTTTACACACACTGTGCTATGCATTGCATTCCACAATACACATTTACACATCCTGTGCTATGCATCGCATTCCACCATACACATTTACACATCCTGTGATATGCATTGCATTCCACAATACACATTTTCACATCTGTGCTATGCATCGGATTCCACCATACACATTCACACATCCTGTGATATGCATCGCATTCCACCATACACATTTACACATTCTGTGCTATGCATCGCCTTCCACCATACACATTTACACATCCTGTGCTATGCATCGCCTTCCACCATACACATTCACACATCCTGTGCTATGCATTGCATTCCACTATACACTTTTACACATCCTGTGCTATGCATCGCATTCCACCGTACACATTTACACATCCTGTGCTATGCATTGCATTCCACCATACACCTTTACACATCCAGTGCTATGCATTGCATTCCACCATACACCTTTACACATCCTATGATATGCTTCGCATTCCATCATACACATTTACATGATGTGTGCTATGCATCGCATTCCACCATACCCCTGTACGCACCCTGTACTATGCATCGCAATCCACCATATACATTTACACACCCTGTGCTATGCATCGCATTCCATCATACACATTTACACATCCTGTGCTATGCATTGCATTCCACCATACACCTTTACACATCCTGTGCTATGCATTGCATTCCACCATACACTCTTACACACTCTGTGCTATGCATTGCATTCCACAATACACATTTACACATCCTGTGCTATGCATCGCATTCCACCATACACATTTACACATCATGTGATATGCATTGCATTCCACAATACACATTTACACATCTGTGCTATGCATCGCATTCCACCATACACATTCACACATCCTGTGCTATGCATCGCATTCCACCATACACCTTTACACATCCTATGATATGCTTCGCATTCCATCATACACATTTACACGATGTGTGCTATGCATCGCATTCCACCATACCCCTGTACACACCCTGTACTATGCATCGCAATCCACCAAATACATTTACACACCCTGTGCTATGCATCGCATTCCATCATACACATTTACACATCCTGTGCTATGCATTGCATTCCACCATACACCTTTACACATCCTGTGCTATGCATTGCATTCCACCATACACTCTTACACACTCTGTGCTATGCATTGCATTCCACAATACACATTTACACATCCTGTGCTATGCATCGCATTCCACCATACACATTTACACATCATGTGATATGCATTGCATTCCACAATACACATTTACACATCTGTGCTATGCATCGGATTCCACCATACACATTCACACATCCTGTGCTATGCATCGCATTCCACCATACACATTTACACATCCTGTGCTATGCATCGCCTTCCACCATACACATTTACACATCCTGTGCTATGCATTGCATTCCACCATACACCTTTACACACACTGTGCTATGCATTGCATTCCACAATACACATTTACACATCCTGTGCTATGCATCGCATTCCACCATACACATTTACACATCCTGTGATATGCATTGCATTCCACAATACACATTTTCACATCCGTGTATGCATCGGATCCCACCATACACATTCACACATCTGTGCTATGCATCGCATTCCACCATACACATTTACACATCCTGTGCTATGCATCGCCTTCCACCATACACATTTACACATCCTGTGCTATGCGTCGCATTCCACCATACACCTTTACACACCCTGTACTATGCATCGCAATCCACCATATACATTTACACACCCTGTGCTATGCATCGCATTCCACCGTACACATTTACACATCCTGTGCTATGCATTGCATTCCACCATACACCTTTACACATCCAGTGCTATGCATTGCATTCCACCATACACCTTTACACATCCTATGATATGCTTCGCATTACATCATACACATTTACACATTGTGTGCTATGCGTCGCATTCCACCATACACCTGTACACACCCTGTACTAATCATCGCAATCCACCATATACATTTACACACCCTGTGCTATGCATCGCATTCTACATACACATTTACACATCCTGTGCTATGCATTGCATTCCACCATACACCTTTACACATCCTGTGCTATGCATTGCATTCCACCATACACTCTTACACACCCTGTGCTATGCATTGCATTCCACAATACACATTTACACATCCTGTGCTATGCATCACATTCCACCATACACATTTACACATCCTGTGATATACATTGCATTCCACAATACACATTTACACATCTGTGCTATGCATCGGATACCACCATACACATTCACACATCCTGTGCTATGCATCGCATTCCACCATACACATTTACACATCATGTGCTATGCATTGCATTCCACCATACACCTTTACACATCCTGTGCTATGCATCGCATTCTATCCATACACATTCACATATTGTGTGCTATGCGATTGCATTCCACCATACACATTCACACATCCTGTGCTATGCATCGCATATCCACCATATACATTTACACATCCCTGTGCTATGGATCGCATTCCACCATACACATTCACACATTCTGTGCTATGCGTCGCATTCCACCAAACACATTCACACATCCTGTGCTATGCATCGCATTCCACCATACACATTTACACATCCTGTGCTGTGCATCTCATTCCACCATACATCTTTACACATCATATGATATGCATCGCATTCCATCATACACATTTACACATTGTGTGCTATGCATTGCATTCCACTATACACTTTTACACATCCTGTGCTATGCATCGCATTCCACCGTACACATTTACACATCCTGTGCTATGCATTGCATTCCTCCATACACCTTTACACATCCTGTGCTATGCATCTCATTCCACCATACACCTTTACACATCCTATGATATGCATCGCATTCCATCATACACATTTACACATTGTGTGCTATGCGTCGCATTCCACCATGCACATTTACACATCCTGTGCTATGCATTGCATTCCACCATACACCTTTACACATCCTGTGCTATGCATTGCATTCCACCATACACTCTTACACATCCTGTGCTATGCATTGCATTCCACCAAACACCCTTACACATCCTGTGCTATGCATTGCATTCCACCATACACATTCACACATCATGTGCTATGCATCGCATTCCACCATACACATTTACACATCAAGTGCTATGCATCGCATTCCACCATACACATTTACACATCCTGTGCTATGCATTGCATTCCACCATACACATTTACATATCCTGTGCGATGCATTGCATTCCACCATACACTTTTACACATCCTGTGCTATGCATTGCATTCTACCATACACATTTACACATCCTGTGCTATGCATTGCATTCCACCATAAACCTTTACACATCCTGTGCTATGCATTGCATTCCACCATACATCTGTACACATCCTGTGCTATGCATTGCATTCCACCATACACCTTTACACACACTGTGCTATGCATTGCATTCCACCATACACTCTTACACATCCTGTGCTATGCATTGCATTCCACCAAACACCCTTACACATCCTGTGCTATGCATTGCATTCCACCATACACATTCACACATCCTGTGCTATGCATCGCATTCCACCATACACATTTACACATCAAGTGCTATGCGTCGCATTCCACCAAACATATTTACACATCCTGTGCTATGCATTGCATTCCACCATACACCTTTACACATCCTGTGCTATGCATTGCATTCCACCATACACATTCACTCATCCTGTGCTATGCATCGCATTCCACCATACACTTTTACACATCCTATGCTATGCATCGCATTCCATCATACACATTTACACATCATGTGCTATGCGTCGCATTCCACCATAAACATTTACACATCCTGTGATATGCATTGCATTCCACCATACACCTTTACACATCCTGTGCTATGCATTGCATTCTACCATACACCTATACACATCCTGTGCTATGCATCGCAGTCCACCATACACTTTTACACATCCTGTGCCATGCATCACATTCCACCATACACCTTTATACATCATGTGCTATGCATCACAATCCACCATACACCTTTACTCACCCTGTACTATGCATCGCATTCCACCATACACATTTACACATCCTGTGCTATGCATTGCATTCCACCATACACCTTTACACATCCTGTGCTGTGCATTTCATTCCACCATACACATTCACACATCCTGTGCTATGCATCGCATTCCACCATACACGTTTACTCACCCTGTACTATGCATCGCATTCCACCATACACATTAACACACCCTGTGATATGCATGGCATTCAACTATACACATTCTTATATCCTGTGTGATGTATCGCAATCCTCCATACACATTTACACACCCTGTGCTATGCATTGCATTCAACTATACACATTCTCATATCCTGTGCTATGCATTGCATTCCACCATACACTTTTACACATCCTGTGCTATGCATTGCATTCTACCATACACATTTACACATCATGTGCTATGCATTGCATTCCACCATACACCTTTACACATCCTGTGTTATGCATTGCATTCCACCATACACTTTTACACATCCTGTGCTATGCATTGCATTCTACCATACACATTTACACATACTGTGCTATGCATTGCATTCCACCATACACCTTTACACATCCTGTGCTATGCATTGCATTCCACCATACACCTTTACACATCCTGTGCTATGCATTACATTCCACCATACACCTTTACACACCCTGTGCTATGCATTGCATTCCACAATACACATTTACACATCCTGTGCTATGCATCGCATTCCACCATACACATTTACACATCCTGTGATATGCATTGCATTCCACAATACACATTTTCACATCCGTGCTATGCATCGGATCCCACCATACACATTCACACATCCTGTGCTATGCTTAGCATTCCACCATACACATTTACACATCCTGTGCTATGCATCGCCTTCCACCATACACATTTACACATCCTGTGCTATGCGTCGCATTCCACCGTACACCTTTACACACCCTGTACTATGCATCGCAATCCATCATACACATTAACACATCCTGTGCTATGCATTGCATTCCACCATACACCTTTACACATCATGTGCTATGCATCGCATTCCACCATACACTCTTACCCATCCTGTGCTACGCATTGCATTCCACCATACACCCTTACACATCCTGTGCTATGCATCGCATTCCACCATACACATTTACACATCCTGTGCTATGCATTGCATTCCACAATACACATTTACACATCCTGTGTTATGCATCGCATTCCACCATACACATTCACACATTATGTGCTATGCATTGTATTCCACAATACACATTTACACATTTTGTGCTATGCATCGCAATCCACCATACACCTTTACACATCATGTGCTATGCATCGCAATCCTCCATATACATTTACACATCCTGTGCTATACATCGCATTCCACCATAAACATTTACACATCCTGTGCTATGCATTGCATTCCACCATACACATTTACACATCCTGTGCTATGCATTGCATTCCACCATACACCTTTACACATCCTGTGCTATGCATTGCATTCCACCATACACCTTTACACACCCTGTGTTATGCATCGCCTTCTACCATACACATTCACATATTCTGTGATATGCATTGCATTCCACAATACACATTTACACACCCTGTGTTATGCATCGCCTTCTACCATACACATTCACATATTCTGTGATATGCATTGCATTCCACAATACACTTTTACACATCCTGTGCTATGCATCGCCTTCTACCATACACCTTTACACACCCTGTGTTATGCATCGCCTTCTACCATACACATTCACAGATCCTGTGCTATGCATTGCATTCCACCATACACCTTTACACATCCTGTGCTATGAATCGCATTCCACCATACACCTTTACACATCCTATGATATGCATCACATTCCATCATACACATTTACACATTGTGTGCTATGCGTCGCATTCCACCATACACATTTACACATCCTGTGCAATGCATTGCATTCCACCATACACCTTTACACATCCTGTGCTATGCATTGCATTCCACCACACACTTTTACACAACCTGTGCTATGCATTTCATTCTACCATACACATTTACACATCCTGTGCTATGCATTGCATCCCACCATACACCTTTACACATCCTGTGCTAGGCATTGCATTCCACCATACACCTTTACACACCCTGTGCTATGCATTGCATTCCACAATACACATTTACACATCCTGTGCTATGCATCGCAATCCCCATACACGTTTACACATCCTGTGCTAAGCATTGCATTCCACAATACACATTTACACATCCTGTGCTATGCATTGTATTCTACCATTCACATTTACACATCCTGTGCTATGCATTGCATTCCACCATACACCTTTACACACCCTGTGCTATGCATTGCATTCCATAATACACATTTACACATCCTGTGCTATGCATTGCATTCCACCATACACATTTACACATTCTTTGTTATGCATTGCATTCCACTATACACTTTTACACATCCTGTGCTATGCATCGCATTCCACCGTACACATTTACAGATCCTGTGCTATGCATTGCATTCCACCATACGCCTTTACACATCCTGTGCTATGCATTGCATTCCACCATACACCCTTACACATCCTGTGCTATGCATTGCATTCCACCATACACCTTTACCCATCCTGTGCTATGCATTGCATTCCACCATACACATTCACACATCCTGTGCTATGCATCGCATTCCACCATACACCTTTACACATCGTGTGCTATGCATCGCATTCCATCATACACATTTACACATCATGTGCTATGCGTCGCATTCCTCCATACACATTTACACATCCTGTGCTATGCATTGCATTCCACCATACACCTTAACACATCCTCTGCTATGCATTGCATTCCACCATACACATTTACACACCCTGTGTTATGCATCGCCTCCTACCATACACATTCACATATTATGTGCTATGCATTGCATTCCACCATACACTTTTACACATCCTGTGCTATGCATTGTATTCTACCATACACATTTACACATTCTGTGCTATGCATCGCAATCCACCATACACCTTTACACATCATGTGCTATGCATCGCAATCCTCCATATACATTTACACATCCTGTGCTATACATCGCATTCCACCATAAACATTTACACATACTGTGCTATGCATTGCATTCCACCATACACATTTACACATCCTGTGCTATGCATTGCATTCCACCATACACCTTTACACATCCTGTGCTATGCATTGCATTCCACCATACACCTTTACACACCCTGTGTTATGCATCGCCTTCTACAATACACATTCACATATTCTGTGATATGCATTGCATTCCACAATACACATTTACACACCCTGTGTTATGCATCGCCTTCTACCATACACATTCACATATTCTGTGATATGCATTGCATTCCACAATACACTTTTACACATCCTGTGCTATGCATCGCCTTCTACCATACACCTTTACACACCCTGTGTTATGCATCGCCTTCTACCATACACATTCACATATTCTGTGCTATGCATTGCATTCCACCATACACATTTACACATCCTGTGCTATGCATTCCATTCCACAATACACATTTACACATCCTGTGCTATGCATCGCATTCCAACATACACATTCACACGTCCTGTGCTATGCATCGCATTCCACCATACACATTTACACATCCTGTGCTATGCATCGCCTTCCACCATACACATTCACACATCCTGTGCTATGCATCGCAATCCACCATATACCTTTACACACCCTGTGCTATGCATCGCCTTCCACCATACACATTCACACATTCTGTGTTATGCATTGCATTCGACTATACACTTTTACACATCCTGTGCTATGCATTGCATTCTACCATTCACATTTACACACCCTGTGTTATGCATCGCCTTCTACCATACACATTCACATATTCTGTGCTATGCATTGCATTCCACCATACACCTTTACACATCCTGTGCTATGCATTGCATTCCACCATACACCTTTACACACACTGTGCTATGCATTGCATTCCACCATGCACATTTACACATCCTGTGCTATGCATTGCATTCCACCATACACATTTACACATCCTGTGCTATGCATTGCATTCCACCATACACTCTTACACATCCTGTGCTATGCATTGCATTCCACCAAACACCCTTACACATCCTGTGCTATGCATTACATTCCACCATACACATTTACACATCCTGTGCTATGCATCGCATTCCACCATACACATTTACACATCCTGTGCTATGCATCGCATTCCACCATACATATTTACACATCCTGTGATATGCATTGCATTCCACCATACACATTCACACATCCTGTGCTATGCATCGCATTCCACCATACACCTTTACACATCCTATGATATGCATCACATTCCATCATACACATTTACACATTGTGTGCTATGCGTCGCATTCCACCATACACATTTACACATCCTGTGCAATGCATTGCATTCCACCATACACCTTTACACATCCTGTGCTATGCATTGCATTCCACCACACACTTTTACACAACCTGTGCTATGCATTGCATTCTACCATACACATTTACACATCCTGTGCTATGCATTGCATTCCACCATACACCTTTACACACACTGTGCTATGCATTGCATTCCACAATACACATTTACACATCCTGTGCTATGCATCGCAATCCCCCATACACGTTTACACATCCTGTGCTATGCATTGCATTCCACAATACACATTTACACATCCTGTGCTATGCATCGCATTCCACCATACACATTTACACATCCTGTGCTATATATTGCATTCTACCATACACATTTACACATCCTGTGCTATGCATTTCATTCCACCATACACCTTTACACACCCTGTGCTATGCATTGCATTCCATAATACACATTTACACATCCTGTGCTATGCATCGCATTCCACCATACACATTTACACATCCTGTACTATGCATTGCATTCCACAATACACATTTACACATCCTGTGCTATGCATCGCATTCCACCATACACATTTACAACATCCTGTGCTATGCATTGCATTCCACCATACACATTTACACATTTCTTTGTTATGCATTGCATTCCACTATACACTTTTACACATCCTGTGCTATGCATCGCATTCCCGCCGTACCACATTTACTGATCCTGTGCTATGCATTGCATTCCACCATACACTCTTACACATCCTGTGCTATGCATCGCATTCCACCATGCACATTTACACATCCTGTGATATGCATTGCATTCCACCATACACCTTTACACATCCTGTGCTATGCATTGCATTCCACCAAACACTCTTACACATCCTGTGCTATGCATTGCATTCCACCAAACACCCTTACACATCCTGTGCTATGCATTGCATTCCACCATACACATTCACACATCCTGTGCTATGCATCGCCTTCCACCATACACCTTTACTCATCATGTGCTATGCATCGCATTCCACCACACATATTTACACATCCTGTGCTATGCATTGCATTCCACCATACACCTTTACACATCCTGTGCTATGCATTGCATTCCACCATACACATTTACATATCCTGTGCTATGCATCGCATTCCTCCATACACCTTTACACATCCTGTGATATGCATGGCATTCCACTATACACATTCTTATATCCTGTGCGATGCATCGCAATCCTCCATACACATTTACACACCCTGTGCTATGCATTCAACTACACCCATTCTCATATCCTGTGCTATGCATTGCATTCCACCATACAATATTACACATCCTGTGTTAGGCATTGCATTCCACCATACACATTTACTCATCATGTGCTATGCATTGCATTCCACCATACAACTTTTAAGCATTCATGTGTATGCGTCGCATTTCCACCATACATATTTACACATCCTGTGATATGCATTGCATTTCCACCATACACCTTTACACATCCTGTGCTATGCATCGCATTCCACCATACACATTTACACATCGTGTACTGTGCATTGCATTGCACCATACACCTTTACACATCGTGTGCTATGCATCGCATTGCACCATACACCTTTACACACCCTGTGTTATGCATCGCCTTGTACCATACACATTCACATATTGTGTGCTATGCACTGCATTCCACAATACACATTTACATATCGTGTGCGATGCATTACATTCCACCATACACTTTTACACATCCTGTGCTATGCATTGCATTCTACCATACACATTTACACATCCTGTGCTATGCATTGCATTGCACTATAAACCTTTACACATCTTGTGATATGCATTGCATTCCACCATACATCTGTACACATCGTGTGCAATGCATTGCATTCCACCATACACCTTTACACACATTGTGCTATGCATTGCATTCCACAATACACATTTACACATCCTGTGCTATGCATCGCATTCCACCATACACATTTACACATCCTGTGATATGCATTGCATTCCACAATACACATTTTCACATGTGTGGTATGCATCGGATTCCACCATACACATTCACACATCGTGTGATATGCATCGCATTCCACCATACACATTTACACATTCTGTGCTATGCATCGCCTTCCACCATACACATTTACACATCCTGTGCTATGCATCGCCTTCCACCATACACATTCACACATCCTGTGGTATGCATTGCATTCCACCATACACGTTACACATCCTGTGCTATGCATTTCATTACAACCATACACCTTACACATCCTGTATAGGCATTGCAATTCCACCATACACATTTACACATCTGAGCCATGCATCGCATTCCACCATACACCTTTACACATCTTAAGATATGCATCGCATTCCATCATACACATTTACACATCGTGTGCTATGCGTCGCATTCCACCATACACAATTACACATCCTGTGATATGCATTGCATTCCACCATACACCCTTACACATCCTGTGCTATGCATTGCATTCCACCATACACCTTTACCCATCCTGTATATGCATTGCATTCCACCATACACATTCACACATCCTGTGCTATGCATCGCATTCCACCATACACCCTTACACATCCTGTGCTATGCATTGCATTCCACCATACACCTTTACCCATCCTGTGCTATGCATTGCATTCCACCATACACATTCACACATCCTGTGCTATGCATCGCATTCCACCATACACCTTTACACATCCTGTGCTATGCATCGCATTCCATCATACACATTTACACATCATGTGCTATGCGTCGCATTCCTCCATACACATTTACACATCATGTGCTATGCATTGCATTCCACCAAACACCTTAACACATCCTGCGATATGCATGCATT
>NW_003124275.1:0-29689 GCF_000003605.2 Saccoglossus kowalevskii
GTTTGTGTTGTTATCCAATCCAAGTTGGTTGATTTGTGTTGCCACCCAATCCAGGATGGTTAATTTGTGTTACCATCCAATTCAAGATGGTTGATTTGCGTTGCCATGCAATCCAAGTTGGTTGATTTGTGTTGCCATCCAATCCAAGATGATTGACTTGTGTTGCCATCCAATCCAAGATGTCTGATTTGTGTTGCCACCCAATCCAAGATGTCTGATTTGTGTTGCCACCCAATTCAAGATGATTGATTTGTGTTGCCATCCAATCCAAGATGGTTGGTTTGTGTTGTTATCCAATCCAAGTTCGTTGATTTGTGTTGCCATCTAATCCAAAATGATTGATTTGCGTTGCCATCCAATCCAAGATGGTTGACTTGTGTTGCCATCCAATCCAGGATGGTTGATTTGGGTTACCATCCAATTCAAGATGGTTGATTTGCATTGCCATCCAATCCAAGATGGTTGACTTGTATTGTCATCCAATCCAGGATGGTTGATTTGTGTTGCCACCCAATCCAAGATGTCTGGTTTGTGTTGCCACCCAATTCAAGATGATTGATTTATGTTGCCATCCAATCCAAGATGGTTGAATTTGTGATGTTATTCAATCCAAGTATGGTCTGATTTGTGTTGCCATCTAAATCCAGGATGGTTGATTTGCGTTGCCATCCAATCTAAGATGGTTAATTTGTGTTGCCACCCAATCCAAGATGTCTGATTTGTGTTGCCACCCAATTCAAGATGATTGATTTGTGTTGCCATCCAATCCAAGATGGTTGGTTTGTGTTGTTATCTGATCAAAGTTGGTTGATTTGCGTTGCCATCCAATCCAAGATGGTTGACTTGTGTTGCCATCCAATCCAGGATGGTTGATTTGTGTTGCCATGCAATCCAAGATGGTTGACTTGTGTTGCCATTCAATCCAAGATGGTTGTCTTGTGTTGCCATCCAATCCAGGATGGTTGATTTGTGTTGCCATGCAATCCAAGATGGTTGATTTGTGTTGCCACCCTATTCAAGATGGTTGACTTGTGTTGCCATCCAATCCAAGGTGGTTGATTTGCGTTGCCATTCAATCCAAGGTGGTTGATTTGCGTTGCCATCCAATCCAAGGTGGTTGATTTGTGTTGCCATCCAATTCAAGATGGTTGATTTGTGTTGCCATCCAATTCAAGATGGTTGACTTGTGTTGCCATCCAATCCAAGATGGTTGACTTGTGTTGCCATGCAATCCAGGATGGTTGATTTGTGTTGCCATGCAATCCAAGATGGTTGATTTGTGTTGCCATCCAATCCAAGATGTTTGATTTGTGTTGCCACCCAATTCAAGATGATTGATTTATGTTGCCATCCAATCCAAGATGGTTGGTTTGTTTTGTTATACAATCCAAGTTGGTTGATTTGTGTTGCCATCTAATCCAGGATGGTTGATTTGTGTTACCATCCAATTCAAGATGGTTGATTTGTGTTGCCATTCAATCCAAGATGGTTGACTTGTGTTGCCATGCAATCCAGGATGGTTGATTTGTGTTGCCATGCAATCCAAGATGGTTGATTTGTGTTGCCATCCAATCCAAGATGTTTGATTTGTGTTGCCACCCAATTCAAGATGATTGATTTATGTTGCCATCCAATCCAAGATGGTTGGTTTGTTTTGTTATACAATCCAAGTTGGTTGATTTGTGTTGCCACCCAATCCAGGATGGTTAATTTGTGTTACCATCCAATTCATATGGTTGATTTGCGTTGCCACCCAATCCAAGATGTCTGATTTGTGTTGCCACCCAATTCAAGATGATTGATTTATGTTGCCATCCAATCCAAGATGGTTGGTTTGTGTTGTTATCCAATCCAAGTTGGTTGATTTGTGTTGCCATCTAATCCAGGATGGTTGATTTACGTTGCCATCCAATCCAAGATGGTTAATTTGTGTTGCCACCCAATCCAAGATGTCTGATTTGTGTTGCCACCCAATTCAAGATGATTGATTTGTGTTCCCATGCAATCCAAGATGGTTAACTTGTGTTGCCATCCAATCCAAGATGGTTGACTTGTGTTGCCATCCAATCCAAGATGTCTGATTTGTGTTGCCACCCAATCCAAGATGTCTGATTTGTGTTGCCACCCAATTCAAGATGATTGATTTGTGTTGCCATCCAATCCAAGATGGTTGGTTTGTGTTGTTATCCAATCCAAGTTGGTTGATTTGTGTTGCCATCTAATCCAGAGTGGTTGATTTGCGTTGCCATCCAATCCAAGATGGTTGACTTGTGTTGCCATCCAATCCAGGATGGTTGATTTGGGTTACCATCCAATTCAAGATGGTTGATTTGCATTGCCATCCAATCCAAGATGGTTTGACTTGTATTGTCATCCAATCCAGGATGGTTGATTTGCGTTGCCACCCAATCCAAGATGTCTGATTTGTGTTGCCACCCAATTCAAGATGATTGATTTATGTTGCCATCCAATCCAAGATGGTTGGTTTGTGTTGTTATTCAATCCAAGTTGGTTGATTTGTGTTGCCATCAAATCCAGGATGGTTGATTTGCGTTGCCATCCAATCTAAGATGGTTAATTTGTGTTGCCACCTAATCCAAGATGTCTGATTTGTGTTGCCACCCAATTCAAGATGATTGATTTGTGTTGCCATCCAATCCAAGATGGTTGGTTTGTGTTGTTATCTGATCAAAGTTGGTTGATTTGCGTTGCCATCCAATCCAAGATGGTTGACTTGTGTTGCCATCCAATCCAGGATGGTTGATTTGTGTTGCCATGCAATCCAAGATGGTTGACTTGTGTTGCCATCCAATCCAAGATGGTTGTCTTGTGTTGCCATCCAATCCAGGATGGTTGATTTGTGTTGCCATGCAATCCAAGATGGTTGATTTGTGTTGCCACCCAATTCAAGATGGTTGACTTGTGTTGCCATCCAATCCAATGTGGTTGATTTGCATTGCCATCCAATCCAAGGTGGTTGATTTGCGTTGCCATCCAATCCAAGGTGGTTGATTTGTGTTGCCATCCAATTCAAGATGATTGATTTATGTTGCCATCCAATCCAAGATGGTTGGTTTGTTTTGTTATCCAATCCAAGTTGGTTGATTTGTGTTGCCACCCAATCCAGGATGGTTAATTTGTGTTACCATCCAATTCAAGATGGTTGATTTGCGTTGCCACCCAATCCAAGATGTCTGATTTGTGTTGCCACCCAATTCAAGATGATTGATTTATGTTGCCATCCAATCCAAGATGGTTGGTTTGTGTTGTTATCCAATCCAAGTTGGTTGATTTGTGTTGCCATCTAATCCAGGATGGTTGATTTACGTTGCCATCCAATCCAAGATGGTTAATTTGTGTTGCCACCCAATCCAAGATGTCTGATTTGTGTTGCCACCCAATTCAAGATGATTGATTTGTGTTCCCATGCAATCCAAGATGGTTAACTTGTGTTGCCATCCAATCCAAGATGGTTGACTTGTGTTGCCATCCAATCCAAGATGTCTGATTTGTGTTGCCACCCAATCCAAGATGTCTGATTTGTGTTGCCACCCAATTCAAGATGATTGATTTGTGTTGCCATCCAATCCAAGATGGTTGGTTTGTGTTGTTATCCAATCCAAGTTGGTTGATTTGTGTTGCCATCTAATCCAGAGTGGTTGATTTGCGTTGCCATCCAATCCAAGATGGTTGACTTGTGTTGCCATCCAATCCAGGATGGTTGATTTGGGTTACCATCCAATTCAAGATGGTTGATTTGCATTGCCATCCAATCCAAGATGGTTGACTTGTATTGTCATCCAATCCAGGATGGTTGATTTGTGTTGCCACCCAATCCAAGATGTCTGGTTTGTGTTGCCACCCAATTCAAGATGATTGATTTATGTTGCCATCCAATCCAAGATGGTTGGTTTGTGTTGTTATTCAATCCAAGTTGGTTGATTTGTGTTGCCATCTAATCCAGGATGGTTGATTTGCGTTGCCATCCAATCTAAGATGGTTAATTTGTGTTGCCACCCAATCCAAGATGTCTGATTTGTGTTGCCACCCAATTCAAGATGATTGATTTGTGTTGCCATCCAATCCAAGATGGTTGGTTTGTGTTGTTATCTGATCAAAGTTGGTTGATTTGCGTTGCCATCCAATCCAAGATGGTTGACTTGTGTTGCCATCCAATCCAGGATGGTTGATTTGTGTTGCCATGCAATCCAAGATGGTTGACTTGTGTTGCCATTCAATCCAAGATGGTTGTCTTGTGTTGCCATCCAATCCAGGATGGTTGATTTGTGTTGCCATGCAATCCAAGATGGTTGATTTGTGTTGCCACCCTATTCAAGATGGTTGACTTGTGTTGCCATCCAATCCAAGGTGGTTGATTTGCGTTGCCATTCAATCCAAGGTGGTTGATTTGCGTTGCCATCCAATCCAAGGTGGTTGATTTGTGTTGCCATCCAATTCAAGATGGTTGATTTGTGTTGCCATCCAATTCAAGATGGTTGACTTGTGTTGCCATCCAATCCAAGGCGGTTGATTTGCATTGCCATTCAATTCAAGATGGTTGATTTGTGTTTCCATGCAATCCAAGATGTCTGATTTGTGTTGCCATGCAATCCAAGATGGTTGATTTGTGTTGCCACCCAATCCAAGATGTCTGATTTGTGTTGCCTTCCAATCCAGGATGGTTGATTTGTGTTGCCATGCAATCCAAGATGGTTGATTTGTGTTGCCACCCAATCCAAGATGTCTGATTTGTGTTGCCATCCAATCCAGGATGGTTGATTTGTGTTGCCATGCAATCCAAGATGGTTGATTTGTGTTGCCATCCAATCCAAGATGTCTGATTTGTGTTGCCACCCAATCCAAGATGGTTGATTTGTGTTGCCACCCAATCCAAGATAGTTGGTTTGTGTTACCATCCAATTCAAGATGGTTAATTTGTGTTGCCACCCAATCCAAGATGTCTGATTTGTGTTGCCACCCAATTCAAGATGATTGATTTGTGTTGCCATCCAATCCAAGATGGTTGGTTTGTGTTGTTATCCAATCCAAGTTGGTTGATTTGTGTTGCCATCTAATCCAGAGTGGTTGATTTGCGTTGCCATCCAATCCAAGATGGTTGACTTGTGTTGCCATCCAATCCAGGATGGTTGATTTGGGTTACCATCCAATTCAAGATGGTTGATTTGCATTGCCATCCAATCCAAGATGGTTGACTTGTATTGTCATCCAATCCAGGATGGTTGATTTGTGTTGCCACCCAATCGAAGATGTCTGATTTGTGTTGCCACCCAATTCAAGATGATTGATTTATGTTGCCATCCAATCCAAGATGGTTGGTTTGTGTTGTTATTCAATCCAAGTTGGTTGATTTGTGTTGCCATCTAATCCAGGATGGCTGATTTGCGTTGCCATCCAATCTAAGATGGTTAATTTGTGTTGCCACCCAATCCAAGATGTCTGATTTGTGTTGCCACCCAATTCAAGATGATTGATTTGTGTTGCCATCCAATCCAAGATGGTTGGTTTGTGTTGTTATCTGATCAAAGTTGGTTGATTTGCGTTGCCATCCAATCCAAGATGGTTGACTTGTGTTGCCATCCAATCCAGGATGGTTGATTTGTGTTGCCATGCAATCCAAGATGGTTGACTTGTGTTGCCATCCAATCCAAGATGGTTGTTTTGTGTTGCCATCCAATCCAGGATGGATGATTTGTGTTGCCATGCAATCCAAGATGGTTGATTTGTGTTGCAACCCAATTCTAGATGGTTGACTTGTGTTGCCATCCAATCCAAGGTGGTTGATTTGCGTTGCCATCCAATCCAAGTGGTTGATTTGCGTTGCCATCCAATCCAAGATGGTTAATTTGTGTTGCCATCCAATCCAAGATGTCTGATTTGTGTTGCCACCCAATTCAAGATGATTGATTTGTGTTGCCATCCAATCCAAGATGGTTGGTTTGTGTTGTTATCTGATCAAAGTTGGTTGATTTGCGTTGCCATCCAATCCAAGATGGTTGACTTGTGTTGCCATCCAATCCAGGATGGTTGATTTGTGTTGCCATGCAATCCAAGATGGTTGACTTGTGTTGCCATCCAATCCAAGATGGTTGTTTTGTGTTGCCATCCAATCCAGGATGGTTGATTTGCATTGCCATCCAATCCAAGGTGGTTGATTTGCGGTGCCATCCAATCCAAGGTGGTTGATTTGTGTTGCCATCCAATTCAAGATGGTTGATTTGTGTTGCCATCCAATTCAAGATGGTTGACTTGTGTTGCCATCCAATCCAGGATGGTTGATTTGTGTTGCCATGCAATCCAAGATGGTTGATTTGTGTTGCCACCCAATTCAAGATGGTTGACTTGTCTTGCCATCCAATCCAAGGTGGTTGATTTGCATTGCCATCCAATTCAAGATGGTTGATTTGTGTTGTCATGCAATCCAGGATGGTTGATTTGTGTTGCCATGCAATCCAAGATGGTTGATTTGTGTTGCCACCCAATCCAAGATGTCTGATTTGTGTTGCCTTCCAATCCAGGATGGTTGATTTGTGTTGCCATGCAATCCAAGATGGTTGATTTGTGTTGCCACCCAATCCAAGATGTCTGATTTGTGTTGCCATCCAATCCAGGATGGTTGATTTGTGTTGCCATGCAATCCAAGATGGTTGATTTGTGTTGCCACCCAATTCAAGATGGTTGACTTGTGTTGCCATCCAATCCAAGGTGGTTAATTTGTGTTGCCACCCAATCCAAGATGTCTGATTTGTGTTGCCACCCAATTCAAGATGATTGATTTGTGTTGCCATCCAATCCAAGATGGTTGGTTTGTGTTGTTATCCAATCCAAGTTGGTTTATTTGTGTTGCCATCTAATCCAGGATGGTTGATTTGTGTTACCATCCAATTCAAGATGGTTGATTTGCGTTGCCATTCAATCCAAGATGGTTGACTTGTGTTGCCATGCAATCCAGGATGGTTGATTTGTGTTGCCATGCAATCCAAGATGGTTGATTTGTGTTGCCATCCAATCCAAGATGTTTGATTTGTGTTGCCGCCCAATCGAAGATGATTGATTTATGTTGCCATCCAATCCAAGATGGTTGGTTTGTTTTGTTATCCAATCCAAGTTGGTTGATTTGTGTTGCCACCCAATCCAGGATGGTTAATTTGTGTTACCATCCAATTCAAGATGGTTGATTTGCGATGCCACCCAATCCAAGATGTCTGATTTGTGTTGCCACCCAATTCAAGATGATTGATTTATGTTGCCATCCAATCCAAGATGGTTGGTTTGTGTTGTTATCCAATCCAAGTTGGTTGATTTGTGTTGCCATCTAATCCAGGATGGTTGATTTACGTTGCCATCCAATCCAAGATGGTTAATTTGTGTTGCCACCCAATCCAAGATGTCTGATTTGTGTTGCCACCCAATTCAAGATGATTGATTTGTGTTGCCATGCAATCCAAGATGGTTGACTTGTGTTGCCATCCAATCCAGGATGGTTGATTTGTGTTGCCATCTAATCCAGGATGGTTGATTTGCTTTGCCATCCAATCCAAGATGGTTGACTTGTGTTGCCATCCAATCCAAGATGTCTGATTTGTGTTGCCACCCAATCCAAGATGTCTGATTTGTGTTGCCACCCAATTCAAGATGATTGATTTGTGTTGCCATCCAATCCAAGATGGTTGGTTTGTGTTGTTATCCAATCCAAGTTGGTTGATTTGTGTTGCCACCTAATCCAAGATGGTTGGTTTGTGTTGTTATCTGATCAAAGTTGGTTGATTTGCGTTGCCATCCAATCCAAGATGGTTGACTTGTGTTGCCATCTAATCCAGGATGGTTGATTTGTGTTGCCATGCAATCCAAGATGGTTGACTTGTGTTGCCATTCAATCCAAGATGGTTGTCTTGTGTTGCCATCCAATCCAGGATGGTTGATTTGTGTTGCCATGCAATCCAAGATGGTTGATTTGTGTTGCCACCCTATTCAAGATGGTTGACTTGTGTTGCCATCCAATCCAAGGTGGTTGATTTGCGTTGCCATTCAATCCAAGGTGGTTGATTTGCGTTGCCATCCAATCCAAGGTGGTTGATTTGTGTTGCCATCCAATTCAAGATGGTTGATTTGTGTTGCCATCCAATTCAAGATGGTTGACTTGTGTTGCCATCCAATCCAAGGCGGTTGATTTGCATTGCCATTCAATTCAAGATGGTTGATTTGTGTTTCCATGCAATCCAAGATGTCTGATTTGTGTTGCCATGCAATCCAAGATGGTTGATTTGTGTTGCCACCCAATCCAAGATGTCTGATTTGTGTTGCCTTCCAATCCAGGATGGTTGATTTGTGTTGCCATGCAATCCAAGATGGTTGATTTGTGTTGCCACCCAATCCAAGATGTCTGATTTGTGTTGCCATCCAATCCAGGATGGTTGATTTGTGTTGCCATGCAATCCAAGATGGTTGATTTGTGTTGCCATCCAATCCAAGATGGTTGACTTGTGTTGCCATCCAATCCAAGATGTCTGATTTGTGTTGCCACCCAATCCAAGATGTCTGATTTGTGTTGCCACCCAATTCAAGATGATTGATTTGTGTTGCCATCCAATCCAAGATGGTTGGTTTGTGTTGTTATCCAATCCAAGTTGGTTGATTTGTGTTGCCATCTAATCCAGGATGGTTGATTTACGTTGCCATCCAATCCAAGATGGTTAATTTGTGTTGCCACCCAATCCAAGATGTCTGATTTGTGTTGCCACCCAATTCAAGATGATTGATTTGTGTTGCCATGCAATCCAAGATGGTTGACTTGTGTTGCCATCCAATCCAAGATGGTTGACTTGTGTTGCCATCCAATCCAAGATGTCTGATTTGTGTTGCCACCCAATCCAAGATGTCTGATTTGTGTTGCCACCCAATTCAAGATGATTGATTTGTGTTGCCATCCAATCCAAGATGGTTGGTTTGTGTTGTTATCCAATCCAAGTTCGTTGATTTGTGTTGCCATCTAATCCAAGTTGGTTGATTTGCGTTGCCATCTAATCCAGAGTGGTTGATTTGCATTGCCATCCAATCCAGGATGGTTGATTTGGGTTACCATCCAATTCAAGATGGTTGATTTGCATTGCCATCCAATCCAAGATGGTTGACTTGTATTGTCATCCAATCCAGGATGGTTGATTTGTGTTGCCACCCAATCCAAGATGTCTGATTTGTGTTGCCATCCAATTCAAGATGATTGATTTATGTTGCCATCCAATCCAAGATGGTTGGTTTGTGTTGTTATTCAATCCAAGTTGGTTGATTTGTGTTGCCATCTAATCCAGGATGGTTGATTTGCGTTGCCATCCAATCTAAGATGGTTAATTTGTGTTGCCACCTAATCCAAGATGTCTGATTTGTGTTGCCACCCAATTAAAGATGATTGATTTGTGTTGCCATCCAATCCAAGATGGTTGGTTTGTGTTGTTATATGATCAAAGTTGGTTGATTTGCGTTGCCATCCAATCCAAGATGGTTGACTTGTGTTGCCATCCAATCCAGGATTGTTGATTTGTGTTGCCATGCAATCCAAGATGGTTGACTTGTGTTGCCATCCAATCCAAGATGGTTGTCTTTTGTTTCCATCCAATCCAGGATGGTTGATTTGTGTTGCCATGCAATCCAAGATGGTTGATTTGTGTTGCCACCCAATTCAAGATGGTTGACTTGTGTTGCCATCCAATCCAATGTGGTTGATTTGCGTTGCCATCCAATCAAAGGTGGTTGATTTGCGTTGCCATCCAATCCAAGGTGGTTGATTTGTGTTGCCATCCAATTCAAGATGGTTGATTTGTGTTGCCATCCAATTCAAGATGGTTGACTTGTGTTGCCATCCAATCCAAGGTGGTTGATTTGCATTGCCATCCAATTCAAGATGGTTGATTTGTGTTGCCATGCAATCCAGGATGGTTGATTTGTGTTGCCATCCAATCCAAGGTGGTTGATTTGCATTGCCATCCAATTCAAGATGGTTGATTTGTGTTGCCATGCAATCCAGGATGGTTGATTTGTGTTGCCATGCAATCCAAGATGGTTGATTTGTGTTGCCACCCAATCCAAGATGTCTGATTTGTGTTGCCTTCCAATCCAGGATGGTTGATTTGTGTTGCCATGCAATCCAAGATGGTTGATTTGTGTTGCCACCCAATCCAAGATGTCTGATTTGTGTTGCCATCCAATCCAGGATGGTTGATTTGTGTTGCCATCCAATCCAGGATGGTTGATTTGTGTTGCCATGCAATCCAAGATGGTTGACTTGTGTTGCCATCCAATCCAAGATGGTTGTTGTGTTGCCATCCAATCCAGGATGGTTGATTTGTGTTGCCATGCAATCCAAGATGGTTGATTTGTGTTGCCACCCAATTCTAGATGGTTGATTTGTGTTGCCATCCAATCCAAGGTGGTTGATTTGCGTTGCCATCCAATCCAAGGTGGTTGATTTGCGTTGCCATCCAATCCAAGGTGGTTGATTTGTATTGCCATCCAATTCAAGATGGTTGATTTGTGTTGCCATCCAATTCAAGATGGTTGACTTGTGTTGCCATCCAATCCAGGATGGTTGATTTGTGTTGCCATGCAATCCAAGATGGTTGATTTGTGTTGCCACCCAATTCAAGATGGTTGACTTGTGTTGCCATCCAATCCAAGGTGGTTCATTTGCATTGCCATCCAATTCAAGATGGTTGATTTGTGTTGCCATGCAATCCAGGATGGTTGATTTGTGTTGCCATGCAATCCAAGATGGTTGATTTGTGTTGCCACCCAATCCAAGATGTCTGATTTGTGTTGCCTTCCAATCCAGGATGGTTGATTTGTGTTGCCATGCAATCCAAGATGGTTGATTTGTGTTGCCACCCAATCCAAGATGTCTGATTTGTGTTGCCATCCAATCCAGGATGGTTGATTTGTGTTGCCATGCAATCCAAGATGGTTGATTTGTGTTGCCACCCAATTCAAGATGGTTGACTTGTGTTGCCATCCAATCCAAGGTGGTTAATTTGTGTTGCCACCCAATCCAAGATGTCTGATTTGTGTTGCCACCCAATTCAAGATGATTGATTTGTGTTGCCATCCAATCCAAGATGGTTGGTTTGTGTTGTTATCCAATCCAAGTTGGTTTATTTGTGTTGCCATCTAATCCAGGATGGTTGATTTGCATTGCCATCCAATCCAAGATGGTTGACTTGTGTTGTTATCCAATCCAAGATGTTTGATTTGTGTTGCCCATCTATCCCAGATGGTTGATTTACGTTGCCATCCAATCCCAAGATGGTTAATTTTGTGTTGCCACCCAATCCAAGATGTCTGATTTGTGTTGCCACCCAATTCCAGATGATTGATTTGTGTTGCCATGCAATCCAAGATGGTTGACTTGTGATGCCATCCATCCAGATGGTTGATTTGTGTTGCCATCTAATCCAGGATGGTTGATTTGCGTTGCCATCCAATCTAAGATGGTTAATTTGTGTTGCCACCCAATCCAAGATGTCTGATTTGTGTTGCCACCCAATTCAAGATGATTGATTTGTGTTGCCATCCAATCCAAGATGGTTGGTTTGTGTTGTTATCTGATCAAAGTTGGTTGATTTGCGTTGCCATCCAATCCAAGATGGTTGACTTGTGTTGCCATCCAATCCAGGATGGTTGATTTGTGTTGCCATGCAATCCAAGATGGTTGACTTGTGTTGCCATTCAATCCAAGATGGTTGTCTTGTGTTGCCATCCAATCCAGGATGGTTGATTTGTGTTGCCATGCAATCCAAGATGGTTGATTTGTGTTGCCACCCTATTCAAGATGGTTGACTTGTGTTGCCATCCAATCCAAGGTGGTTGATTTGCGTTGCCATTCAATCCAAGGTGGTTGATTTGCGTTGCCATCCAATCCAAGGTGGTTGATTTGCGTTGCCATCCAATTCAAGGTGGTTGATTTGTGTTGCCATCCAATTCAAGATGGTTGATTTGTGTTGCCATCCAATTCAAGATGGTTGACTTGTGTTGCCATCCATCCAAGAATGTTGATTTGTGTTGCCATTCAACCCAAGTTGGTTGATTTGTGTTTGCCATGCAATCCAGGATGTCTGATTTGTGTTGCCATCCAATCCAAGATGGCTGATTTGTGTTGCCACCAATACAAGATGTCTGATTTGTGTTGCCATCCAATTCAAGATGGTTGACTTGTGTTGCCATCCAATCCAGGATGGTTGATTTGTGTTGCCATCTAATCCAGGATGGTTGATTTGTGTTGCCATGCAATCCAGGATGGTTGATTTGTGTTGCCATGCAATCCAAGATGCTTGACTTGTGTTGCCATCCAATCCAAGGGGGTTAATTTGTGTTGCCACCCAATCCAAGATGTCTGATTTGTGTTGCCACCCAATTCAAGATGATTGATTTGTGTTGCCATCCAATCCAAGATGGTTGGTTTGTGTTGTTATCCAATCCAAGTTGGTTTATTTGTGTTGCCATCTAATCCAGGATGGTTGATTTGTGTTACCATCTAATTCAAGATGGTTGATTTGCGTTGCCATTCAATCCAAGATGGTTGACTTGTGTTGCCAAGCAATCCAGGATGGTTGATTTGTGTTGCCATGCAATCCAAGATGGTTGATTTGTGTTGCCATCCAATCCAAGATGTTTGATTTGTGTTGCCGCCCAATCGAAGATGATTGATTTATGTTGCCATCCAATCCAAGATGGTTGGTTTGTTTTGTTATCCAATCCAAGTTGGTTGATTTGTGTTGCCATCTAATCCAGAGTGGTTGATTTGCATTGCCATCCAATCCAAGATGGTTGACTTGTGTTGCCATCCAATCCAGGATGGTTGATTTGGGTTACCATCCAATTCAAGATGGTTGATTTGCATTGCCATCCAATCCAAGATGGTTGACTTGTATTGTCATCCAATCCAGGATGGTTGATTTGTGTTGCCACCCAATCCAAGATGTCTGATTTGTGTTGCCACCCTATTCAAGATGATTGATTTATGTTGCCATCCAATCCAAGATGGTTGGTTTGTGTTGTTATTCAATCCAAGTTGGTTGACTTGTATTGTCATCCAATCCAGGATGGTTGATTTGTGTTGCCACCCAATCCAAGATGTCTGATTTGTGTTGCCACCCTATTCAAGATGATTGATTTATGTTGCCATCCAATTCAAGATGGTTGATTTGTGTTGCCATCCAATTCAAGATGGTTGACTTGTGTTGCCATCTAATCCAGGGTCGTTGATTTGCGTTGCCATCCAATCTAAGATGGTTAATTTGTGTTGCCACCTAATCCAAGATGTCTGATTTGTGTTTCCACCCAATTCAAGATGATTGATTTGTGTTGCCATCCAATCCAGGATGGTTGATTTGTGTTGCCATGCAATCCAAAATGGTTGATTTGTGTTGCCATCCAATCCAAGATGGATGATTGTGTTGCCATCCAATCCAGGATGGTTGATTTGTGTTGCCATGCAATCCAAGATGGTTGATTTGTGTTGCCACTCAATCCAAGATGTCTGATTTGTGTTGCCATCCAATCCAAGATGGTTGATTTGTGTTGCCATGCAATCCAAGATGGTTGATTTGTGTTGCCATCCAATCCAAGATGTCTGATTTGTGTTGCCACCCAATCCAAGATGTCTGATTTGTGTTGCCACCCAATTCAAGATGATTGATTTGTGTTGCCATCCAATCCAAGATGGTTGGTTTGTGTTGTTATCCAATCCAAGTTGGTTGATTTGTGTTGCCATCTAATCCAGGATGGTTGATTTACGTTGCCATCCAATCCAAGATGGTTAATTTGTGTTGCCACCCAATCCAAGATGTCTGATTTGTGTTGCCACCCAATTCAAGATGATTGATTTGTGTTGCCATGCAATCCAAGATGGTTGACTTGTGTTGCCATCCAATCCAAGATGGTTGACTTGTGTTGCCATCCAATCCAAGATGTCTGATTTGTGTTGCCACCCAATCCAAGATGTCTGATTTGTGTTGCCACCCAATTCAAGATGATTGATTTGTGTTGCCATCCAATCCAAGATGGTTGGTTTGTGTTGTTATCCAATCCAAGTTCGTTGATTTGTGTTGCCATCTAATCCAGAGTGGTTGATTTGCGTTGCCATCCAATCCAAGATGGTTGACTTGTGTTGCCATCCAATCCAGGATGGTTGATTTGGGTTACCATCCAATTCAAGATGGTTGATTTGCATTGCCATCCAATCCAAGATGGTTGACTTGTATTGTCATCCAATCCAGGATGGTTGATTTGTGTTGCCACCCAATCCAAGATGTCTGGTTTGTGTTGCCACCCAATTCAAGATGATTGATTTATGTTGCCATCCAATCCAAGATGGTTGGTTTGTGTTGTTATTCAATCCAAGTTGGTTGATTTGTGTTGCCATCTAATCCAGGATGGTTGATTTGCGTTGCCATCCAATCTAAGATGGTTAATTTGTGTTGCCACCCAATCCAAGATGTCTGATTTGTGTTGCCACCCAATTCAAGATGATTGATTTGTGTTGCCATCCAATCCAAGATGGTTGGTTTGTGTTGTTATCTGATCAAAGTTGGTTGATTTGCGTTGCCATCCAATCCAAGATGGTTGACTTGTGTTGCCATCCAATCCAGGATGGTTGATTTGTGTTGCCATGCAATCCAAGATGGTTGACTTGTGTTGCCATCCAATCCAAGATGGTTGTTTTGTGTTGCCATCCAATCCAGGATGGTTGATTTGTGTTGCCATGCAATCCAAGATGGTTGATTTGTGTTGCCATCCAATTCAAGATGGTTGATTTGTGTTGCCATCCAATTCAAGATGGTTGACTTGTGTTGCCATCCAATCCAAGGCGGTTGATTTGCATTGCCATCCAATTCAAGATGGTTGATTTGTGTTGCCATGCAATCCAAGATGGTTGATTTGTGTTGCCACCCAATCCAAGATGTCTGATTTGTGTTGCCTTCCAATTCAAGATGGTTGATTTGTGTTGCCATGCAATCCAAGATGGTTGATTTGTGTTGCCACCCAATCCAAGATGTCTGATTTGTGTTGCCATCCAATCCAGGATGGTTGATTTGTGTTGCCATGCAATCCAAGATGGTTGATTTGTGTTGCCATCCAATCCAAGATGGTTGACTTGTGTTGCCATCCAATCCAAGATGTCTGATTTGTGTTGCCACCCAATCCAAGATGTCTGATTTGTGTTGCCACCCAATTCAAGATGATTGATTTGTGTTGCCATCCAATCCAAGATGGTTGGTTTGTGTTGTTATCCAATCCAAGTTGGTTGATTTGTGTTGCCATCTAATCCAGGATGGTTGATTTACGTTGCCATCCAATCCAAGATGGTTAATTTGTGTTGCCACCCAATCCAAGATGTCTGATTTGTGTTGCCACCCAATTCAAGATGATTGATTTGTGTTGCCATGCAATCCAAGATGGTTGACTTGTGTTGCCATCCAATCCAAGATGGTTGACTTGTGTTGCCATCCAATCCAAGATGTCTGATTTGTGTTGCCACCCAATCCAAGATGTCTGATTTGTGTTGCCACCCAATTCAAGGTGATTGATTTGTGTTGCCATCCAATCCAAGATGGTTGGTTTGTGTTGTTATCCAATCCAAGTTCGTTGATTTGTGTTGCCATCTAATCCAGAGTGGTTGATTTGCGTTGCCATCCAATCCAAGATGGTTGACTTGTGTTGCCATCCAATCCAGGATGGTTGATTTGGGTTACCATCCAATTCAAGATGGTTGATTTGCATTGCCATCCAATCCAAGATGGTTGACTTGTATTGTCATCCAATCCAGGATGGTTGATTTGTGTTGCCACCCAATCCAAGATGTCTGGTTTGTGTTGCCACCCAATTCAAGATGATTGATTTATGTTGCCATCCAATCCAAGATGGTTGGTTTGTGTTGTTATTCAATCCAAGTTGGTTGATTTGTGTTGCCATCTAATCCAGGATGGTTGATTTGCGTTGCCATCCAATCTAAGATGGTTAATTTGTGTTGCCACCCAATCCAAGATGTCTGATTTGTGTTGCCACCCAATTCAAGATGATTGATTTGTGTTGCCATCCAATCCAAGATGGTTGGTTTGTGTTGTTATCTGATCAAAGTTGGTTGATTTGCGTTGCCATCCAATCCAAGATGGTTCACTTGTGTTGCCATCCAATCCAGGATGGTTGATTTGTGTTGCCATGCAATCCAAGATGGTTGACTTGTGTTGCCATCCAATCCAAGATGGTTGTTTTGTGTTGCCATCCAATCCAGGATGGTTGATTTGTGTTGCCACCCAATTCAAGATGATTGATTTGTGTTGCCATCCAATCCAAGATGGTTGGTTTGTGTTGTTATCTGATCAAAGTTGGTTGATTTGCGTTGCCATCCAATCCAAGATGGTTGACTTGTGTTGCCATCCAATCCAGGATGGTTGATTTGTGTTGCCATGCAATCCAAGATGGTTGACTTGTGTTGCCATCCAATCCAAGATGGTTGTCTTGTGTTGCCATCCAATCCAGGATGGTTGATTTGTGTTGCCATGCAATCCAAGATGGTTGATTTGTGTTGCCACCCAATTCAAGATGGTTGACTTGTGTTGCCATCCAATCCAAGGTGGTTGATTTGCATTGCCATCCAATCCAAGGTGGTTAATTTGCGTTGCCATCCAATCCAAGGTGGTTGATTTGTGTTGCCATCCAATTCAAGATGGTTGATTTGTGTTGCCATCCAATTCAAGATGGTTGACTTGTGTTGCCATCCAATCCAAGGTGGTTGATTTGCATTGCCATCCAATTCAAGATGGTTGATTTGTGTTGCCATGCAATCCAGGATGGTTGATTTGTGTTGCCATCCAATCCAAGGTGGTTGATTTGCATTGCCATCCAATTCAAGATGGTTGATTTGTGTTGCCATGCAATCCAGGATGGTTGATTTGTGTTGCCATGCAATCCAAGATGGTTGATTTGTGTTGCCACCCAATCCAAGATGTCTGATTTGTGTTGCCTTCCAATCCAGGATGGTTGATTTGTGTTGCCATGCAATCCAAGATGGTTGATTTGTGTTGCCACCCAATCCAAGATGTCTGATTTGTGTTGCCATCCAATCCAGGATGGTTGATTTGTGTTGCCATGCAATCCAAGATGGTTGATTTGTGTTGCCACCCAATTCAAGATGGTTGACTTGTGTTGCCATCCAATCCAAGGTGGTTGATTTGTGTTGCCACCCAATCCAAGATGTCTGATTTGTGTTGCCACCCAATTCAAGATGATTGATTTGTGTTGCCATCCAATCCAAGTTGGTTGGTTTGTGTTGTTATCCAATCCAAGTTGGTTTATTTGTGTTGCCATCCAATCCAAGATGGTTGGTTTGTGTTGTTATCCAATCCAAGATGGTTGATTTGTGTTTCCATGCAATCCAAGATGGTTGATTTGTGTTGCCATGCAATTCAAGATGGTTGATTTGTGTTGCCATCCAATCCAAGATGGTTGGTTTGTGTTGCCTTCCAATCCAGGATGGTTGATTTGTGTTGCCATGCAATCCAAGATGGTTGATTTGTGTTGCCACCCAATCCAAGATGTCTGATTTGTGTTGCCATCCAATCCAGGATGGTTGATTTGTGTTGCCATGCAATCCAAGATGGTTGATTTGTGTTGCCATCCAATCCAAGATGTCTGATTTGTGTTGCCACCCAATCCAAGATGTCTGATTTGTGTTGCCACCCAATTCAAGATGATTGATTTGTGTTGCCATCCAATCCAAGATGGTTGGTTTGTGTTGTTATCCAATCCAAGTTGGTTGATTTGTGTTGCCATCTAATCCAGGATGGTTGATTTACGTTGCCATCCAATCCAAGATGGTTAATTTGTGTTGCCACCCAATCCAAGATGTCTGATTTGTGTTGCCACCCAATTCAAGATGATTGATTTGTGTTGCCATGCAATCCAAGATGGTTGACTTGTGTTGCCATCCAATCCAAGATGGTTGACTTGCATTGCCATCCAATCCAAGATGTCTGATTTGTGTTGCCACCCAATCCAAGATGTCTGATTTGTGTTGCCACCCAATTCAAGATGATTGATTTGTGTTGCCATCCAATCCAAGATGGTTGCTTTGTGTTGTTATCCAATCCAAGTTAGTTGATTTGTGTTGCCATCTAATCCAGAGTGGTTGATTTGCGTTGCCATCCAATCCAAGATGGTTGACTTGTGTTGCCATCCAATCCAGGATGGTTGATTTGGGTTACCATCCAATTCAAGATGGTTGATTTGCATTGCCATCCAATCCAAGATGGTTGACTTGTATTGTCATCCAATCCAGGATGGTTGATTTGTGTTGCCACCCAATCGAAGATGTCTGATTTGTGTTGCCACCCAATTCAAGATGATTGATTTATGTTGCCATCCAATCCAAGATGGTTGGTTTGTGTTGTTATTCAATCCAAGTTGGTTGATTTGTGTTGCCATCTAATCCAGGATGGTTGATTTGCGTTGCCATCCAATCTAAGATGGTTAATTTGTGTTGCCACCCAATCCAAGATGTCTGATTTGTGTTGCCACCCAATTCAAGATGATTGATTTGTGTTGCCATCCAATCCAAGATGGTTGGTTTGTGTTGTTATCTGATCAAAGTTGGTTGATTTGCGTTGCCATCCAATCCAAGATGGTTGACTTGTGTTGCCATCCAATCCAGGATGGTTGATTTGTGTTGCCATGCAATCCAAGATGATTGATTTGTGTTGCCATCCAATCCAAGATGGTTGGTTTGTGTTGTTATCTGATCAAAGTTGGTTGATTTGCGTTGCCATCCAATCCAAGATGGTTGACTTGTGTTGCCATCCAATCCAGGATGGTTGATTTGTGTTGCCATGCAATCCAAGATGGTTGATTTGTGTTGCCACCCAATTCAAGATGGTTGACTTGTCTTGCCATCCAATCCAAGGTGGTTGATTTGCATTGCCATCCAATTCAAGATGGTTGATTTGTGTTGCCATGCAATCCAGGATGGTTGATTTGTGTTGCCATGCAATCCAAGATGGTTGATTTGTGTTGCCACCCAATCCAAGATGTCTTATTTGTGTTGCCTTCCAATCCAGGATGGTTGATTTGTGTTGCCATGCAATCCAAGATGGTTGATTTGTGTTGCCACCCAATCCAAGATGTCTGATTTGTGTTGCCATCCAATCCAGGATGGTTGATTTGTGTTGCCATGCAATCCAAGATGGTTGATTTGTGTTGCCACCCAATTCAAGATGGTTGTTTTGTGTTGCCATCCAATCCAAGGTGGTTGATTTGTGTTGCCATGCAATCCAAGATGGTTGATTTGTGTTGCCATCCAATTCAAGATGGTTGATTTGTGTTGCCATCCAATTCAAGATGGTTGACTTGTGTTGCCATCCAATCCAAGGCGGTTGATTTGCATTGCCATCCAATTCAAGATGGTTGATTTGTGTTGCCATGCAATCCAAGATGTCTGATTTGTGTTGCCATGCAATCCAAGATGGTTGATTTGTGTTGCCACCCAATCCAAGATGTCTGATTTGTGTTGCCTTCCAATCCAGGATGGTTGATTTGTGTTGCCATGCAATCCAAGATGGTTGATTTGTGTTGCCACCCAATCCAAGATGTCTGATTTGTGTTGCCATCCAATCCAGGATGGTTGATTTGTGTTGCCATGCAATCCAAGATGGTTGATTTGTGTTGCCATCCAATCCAAGATGGTTGACTTGTGTTGCCATCCAATCCAAGATGTATGATTTGTGTTGCCACCCAATCCAAGATGTCTGATTTGTGTTGCCACCCAATTCAAGATGATTGATTTGTGTTGCGATCCAATCCAAGATGGTTGGTTTGTGTTGTTATCCAATCCAAGTTGGTTGATTTGTGTTGCCATCTAATCCACAATGGTTGATTTACGTTGCCATCCAATCCAAGATGGTTAATTTGTGTTGCCACCCAATCCAAGATGTCTGATTTGTGTTGCCACCCAATTCAAGATGACTGATTTGTGTTGCCATGCAATCCAAGATGGTTGACTTGTGTTGCCATCCAATCCAAGATGGTTGACTTGTGTTGCCATCCAATCCAAGATGTCTGATTTGTGTTGCCACCCAATCCAAGATGTCTGATTTGTGTTGCCACCCAATTCAAGATGATTGATTTGCGTTGCCATCCAATCCAAGATGGTTGGTTTGTGTTGTTATCCAATCCAAGTTGGTTGATTTGTGTTGCCGTCTAATCCAGAGTGGTTGATTTGTGTTGCCATCCAATCCAAGATGGTTGACTTGTGTTGCCATCCAATCCAGGATGGTTGATTTGGGTTACCATCCAATTCAAGATGGTTGATTTGCATTGCCATCCAATCCAAGATGGTTGACTTGTATTGTCATCCAATCCAGGATGGTTGATTTGTGTTGCCACCCAATCCAAGATGTCTGGTTTGTGTTGCCACCCAATTCAAGATGATTGATTTGCATTGCCATCCAATCCAAGATGGTTGACTTGTATTGTCATCCAATCCAAGATGGTTGGTTTGTGTTGTTATTCAATCCAAGTTGGTTGATTTGTGTTGCCATCTAATCCAGGATGGTTGATTTGCGTTGCCATCCAATCTAAGATGGTTAATTTGTGTTGCCACCCAATCCAAGATGTCTGATTTGTGTTGCCACCCAATTCAAGATGATTGATTTGTGTTGCCATCCAATCCAAGATGGTTGGTTTGTGTTGTTATCTGATCAAAGTTGGTTGATTTGCGTTGCCATCCAATCCAAGATGGTTGACTTGTGTTGCCATCCAATCCAGGATGGTTGATTTGTGTTGCCATGCAATCCAAGATGGTTGACTTGTGTTGCCATCCAATCCAAGATGGTTGTCTTGTGTTGCCATCCAATCCAGGATGGTTGATTGCGTTGCCATTCAATCCAAGGTGGTTGATTGCGTTGCCATCAATCCAAGGTGGTTGATTTGTGTTGCCATCCAATTCAAGATGGTTGATTTGTGTTGCCATCCAATTCAAGATGGTTGACTTGTGTTGCCATCCAATCCAAGGCGGTTGATTTGCATTGCCATTCAATTCAAGATGGTTGATTTGTGTTTCCATGCAATCCAAGATGTCTGATTTGTGTTGCCATGCAATCCAAGATGGTTGATTTGTGTTGCCACCCAATCCAAGATGTCTGATTTGTGTTGCCTTCCAATCCAGGATGGTTGATTTGTGTTGCCATGCAATCCAAGATGGTTGATTTGTGTTGCCACCCAATCCAAGATGTCTGATTTGTGTTGCCATCCAATCCAGGATGGTTGATTTGTGTTGCCATGCAATCCAAGATGGTTGATTTGTGTTGCCACCCAATTCAAGATGATTGATTTGTGTTGCCATCCAATCCAAGATGGTTGGTTTGTGTTGTTATCCAATCCAAGTTGGTTGATTTGTGTTGCCATCTAATCCAGGATGGTTGATTTACGTTGCCATCCAATCCAAGATGGTTAATTTGTGTTGCCACCCAATCCAAGATGTCTGATTTGTGTTGCCACCCAATTCAAGATGATTGATTTGTGTTGCCATGCAATCCAAGATGGTTGACTTGTGTTGCCATCCAATCCAAGATGGTTGACTTGTGTTGCCATCCAATCCAAGATGTCTGATTTGTGTTGCCACCCAATCCAAGATGTCTGATTTGTGTTGCCACCCAATTCAAGATGATTGATTTGTGTTGCCATCCAATCCAAGATGGATTGGTTTGTGTTGTTATCCAATCCAAGTTGGTTGATTTGTGTTGCCATCTAATCCAGAGTGGTTGATTTGCGTTGCCATCCAATCCAAAATGGTTGACTTGTGTTGCCATCCAATCCAGGATGGGTTGATTTGTGTTGCCACCAATCCAAGATGTCTGATTTGTGTTGCCACTCTATTCAAGATGATTGATTTATGTTGCCATCCAATTCAAGATGGTTGATTTGTGTTGCCATCCAATTCAAGATGGTTGACTTGTGTTGCCATCCAATCCATGATGGTTGATTTGTGTTGCCATGCAATCCAAGATGGTTGATTTGTGTTGCCACCCAATTCAAGATGGTTGACTTGTGTTGCCATCCGATCCAAGGTGGTTGATTTGCATTGCCATCCAATTCAAGATGGTTGATTTGTGTTGCCATGCAATCCAGGATGGTTGATTTGTGTTGCCATGCAATCCAAGATGGTTGATTTGTGTTGCCACCCAATCCAAGATGTCTGATTTGTGTTGCCTTCCAATCCAGGATGGTTGATTTGTGTTGCCATGCAATCCAAGATGGTTTATTTGTGTTGCCACCCAATCCAAGATGTCTGATTTGTGTTGCCATCCAATCCAGGATGGTTGATTTGTGTTGCCATGCAATCCAAGATGGTTGATTTGTGTTGCCACCCAATTCAAGATGGTTGACTTGTGTTGCCATCCAATCCAAGGTGGTTAATTTGTGTTGCCACCCAATCCAAGATGTCTGATTTGTGTTGCCACCCAATTCAAGATGATTGATTTGTGTTGCCATCCAATCCAAGATGGTTGGTTTGTGTTGTTATCCAATCCAAGTTGGTTTATTTGTGTTGCCATCTAATCCAGGATGGTTGATTTGTGTTACCATCCAATTCAAGATGGTTGATTTGCGTTGCCATTCAATCCAAGATGGTTGACTTGTGTTGCCAAGCAATCCATGATGGTTGATTTGTGTTGCCATGCAATCCAAGATGGTTGATTTGTGTTGCCATCCAATCCAAGATGTTTGATTTGTGTTGCCGCCCAATCGAAGATGATTGATTTATGTTGCCATCCAATCCAAGATGGTTGGTTTGTTTTGTTATCCAATCCAAGTTGGTTGATTTGTGTTGCCACCCAATCCAGGATGGTTAATTTGTGTTACCATCCAATTCAAGATGGTTGATTTGCGTTGCCACCCAATCCAAGATGTCTGATTTGTGTTGCCACCCAATTCAAGATGATTGATTTATGTTGCCATCCAATCCAAGATGGTTGGTTTGTGTTGTTATCCAATCCAAGTTGGTTGATTTGTGTTGCCATCTAATCCAGGATGGTTGATTTACGTTGCCATCCAATCCAAGATGGTTAATTTGTGTTGCCACCCAATCCAAGATGTCTGATTTGTGTTGCCACCCAATTCAAGATGATTGATTTGTGTTGCCATGCAATCCAAGATGGTTGACTTGTGTTGCCATCCAATCCAGGATGGTTGATTTGTGTTGCCATCTAATCCAGGATGGTTGATTTGCATTTGCCATCCAATCCAAGATGGTTGACTTGTGTTGCCATCCAATCCAGGATGGTTGATTTGTGTTGCCATCCAATCCAAGATGGTTGACTTGTGTTGCCATCCAATCCAAGATGGTTTATTTGTGTTGCCATGCAATCCAAGATGGTTGATTTGTGTTGCCACCCAATTCAAGATGGTTGACTTGTGTTGCCATCCAATCCAAGGTGGTTGATTTGCGTTGCCATCCAATCCAAGGTGGTTGATTTGCATTGCCATCCAATCCAATGATGGTTGACTTGTGTTGCCATCCAATTCAAGATGGTTGATTTGTGTTGCCATCAAATTCAAGAGGGTTGACTTGTGTTGCCATTCAATCCAGGTTGGTTGATTTGTGTTGCCATGCATTCCAAGATGGTTGATTTGTGTTGCCACCAATTCAAGATGCTTGATTTGTGTTGCATTCAATCCAAGATGGTGGTTTGTGTGTTATCTGATCAAAGTGGGTTGATTTGCGTTGCCATCCAATCCAAGATGGTTGACTTGTGTTGCCATACAATCCAGGATGGTTGATTTGTGTTGCCATGCAATCCAAGATGGTTGACTTGTGTTGCCATTCAATCCAAGATGGTTGTCTTGTGTTGCCATCCAATCCAGGATGGTTGATTTGTGTTGCCATGCAATCCAAGATGGTTGATTTGTGTTGCCACCCAATCCAAGATGTCTGATTTGTGTTGCCACCCAATCCAAGATGTCTGATTTGTGTTGCCACCCAATTCAAGATGATTGATTTGTGTTGCCATCCAATCCAAGATGGTTGGTTTGTGTTGTTATCCAATCCAAGTTCGTTGATTTGTGTTGCCATCTAATCCAGAGTGGTTGATTTGCGTTGCCATCCAATCCAAGATGGTTGACTTGTGTTGCCATCCAATCCAGGATGGTTGATTTGGGTTACCATCCAATTCAAGATGGTTGATTTGCATTGCCATCCAATCCAAGATGGTTGACTTGTATTGTCATCCAATCCAGGATGGTTGATTTGTGTTGCCACCCAATCCAAGATGTCTGGTTTGTGTTGCCACCCAATTCAAGATGATTGATTTATGTTGCCATCCAATCCAAGATGGTTGGTTTGTGTTGTTATTCAATCCAAGTTGGTTGATTTGTGTTGCCATCTAATCCAGGATGGTTGATTTGCGTTGCCATCCAATCTAAGATGGTTAATTTGTGTTGCCACCCAATCCAAGATGTCTGATTTGTGTTGCCACCCAATTCAAGATGATTGATTTGTGTTGCCATCCAATCCAAGATGGTTGGTTTGTGTTGTTATCTGATCAAAGTTGGTTGATTTGCGTTGCCATCCAATCCAAGATGGTTGACTTGTGTTGCCATCCAATCCAGGATGGTTGATTTGTGTTGCCATGCAATCCAAGATGGTTGACTTGTGTTGCCATTCAATCCAAGATGGTTGTCTTGTGTTGCCATCCAATCCAGGATGGTTGATTTGTGTTGCCATGCAATCCAAGATGGTTGATTTGTGTTGCCATCCAATCTAAGATGGTTAATTTGTGTTGCCACCCAATCCAAGATGTCTGATTTGTGTTGCCACCCAATTCAAGATGATTGATTTGTGTTGCCATCCAATCCAAGATGGTTGGTTTGTGTTGTTATCTGATCAAAGTTGGTTGATTTGCGTTGCCATCCAATCCAAGATGGTTGACTTGTGTTGCCATCCAATCCAGGATGGTTGATTTGTGTTGCCATGCAATCCAAGATGGTTGACTTGTGTTGCCATCCAATCCAAGATGGTTGTTTTGTGTTGCCATCCAATCCAGGATGGTTGATTTGTGTTGCCATGCAATCCAAGATGGTTGATTTGTGTTGCCACCCAATTCTAGATGGTTGACTTGTGTTGCCATCCAATCCAAGGTGGTTGATTTGCGTTGCCATCCAATCCAAGGTGGTTGATTTGCGTTGCCATCCAATCCAAGGTGGTTGATTTGTGTTGCCATCCAATTCAAGATGGTTGATTTGTGTTGCCATCCAATTCAAGATGGTTGACTTGTGTTGCCATCCAATCCAGGATGGTTGATTTGTGTTGCCATGCAATCCAAGATGGTTGATTTGTGTTGCCACCCAATTCAAGATGGTTGACTTGTGTTGCCATCCAATCCAAGGTGGTTGATTTGCATTGCCATCCAATTCAAGATGGTTGATTTGTGTTGCCATGCAATCCAGGATGGTTGATTTGTGTTGCCATGCAATCCAAGATGGTTGATTTGTGTTGCCACCCAATCCAAGATGTCTGATTTGTGTTGCCTTCCAATCCAGGATGGTTGATTTGTGTTGCCATGCAATCCAAGATGGTTGATTTGTATTGCCACCCAATCCAAGATGTCTGATTTGTGTTGCCATCCAATCCAGGATGGTTGATTTGTGTTGCCATGCAATCCAAGATGGTTGATTTGTGTTGCCACCTAATTCAAGATGGTTGACTTGTGTTGCCATCCAATCCAAGGTGGTTAATTTGTGTTGCCACCCAATCCAAGATGTCTGATTTGTGTTGCCACCCAATTCAAGATGATTGATTTGTGTTGCCATCCAATCCAAGATGGTTGGTTTGTGTTGTTATCCAATCCAAGTTGGTTTATTTGTGTTGCCATCTAATCCAGGATGGTTGATTTGTGTTACCATCCAATTCAAGATGGTTGATTTGCGTTGCCATTCAATCCAAGATGGTTGACTTGTATTGCCATGCAATCCAGGATGATTGATTTGTGTTGCCATGCAATCCAAGATGGTTGATTTGTGTTGCCATCCAATCCAAGATGTTTGATTTGTGTTGCCGCCCAATCCAAGATGATTGATTTATGTTGCCATCCAATCCAAGATGGTTGGTTTGTTTTGTTATCCAATCCAAGTTGGTTGATTTGTGTTGCCTCCCAATCCAGGATGGTTAATTTGTGTTACCATCCAATTCAAGATGGTTGATTTGCATTGCCACCCAATCCAAGATGTCTGATTTGTGTTGCCACCCAATTCAAGATGATTGATTTATGTTGCCATCCAATCCAAGATGGTTGGTTTGTGTTGTTATCCAATCCAAGTTGGTTGATTTGTGTTGCCATCTAATCCAGGATGGTTGATTTACGTTGCCATCCAATCCAAGATGGTTAATTTGTGTTGCCACCCAATCCAAGATGTCTGATTTGTGTTGCCACCCAATTCAAGATGATTGATTTGTGTTGCCATGCAATCCAAGATGGTTGACTTGTGTTGCCATCCAATCCAGGATGGTTGATTTGTGTTGCCATCTAATCCAGGATGGTTGATTTGCATTGCCATCCAATCCAAGATGGTTGACTTGTGTTGCCATCCAATCCAAGATGTCTGATTTGTGTTGCCACCCAATCCAAGATGTCTGATTTATGTTGCCACCCAATTCAAGATGATTGATTTGTGTTGCCATCCAATCCAAGATGGTTGGTTTGTGTTGTTATCCAATCCAAGTTGGTTGATTTGTGTTGCCATCTAATCCAGAGTGGTTGATTTGCGTTGCCATCCAATCCAAGATGGTTGACTTGTGTTGCCATCCAATCCAGGATGGTTGATTTGGGTTACCATCCAATTCAAGATGGTTGATTTGCATTGCCATCCAATCCAAGATGGTTGACTTGTATTGTCATCCAATCCAGGATGGTTGATTTGTGTTGCCACCCAATCCAAGATGTCTGATTTGTGTTGCCACCCTATTCAAGATGATTGATTTATGTTGCCATCCAATTCATGATGGTTGATTTGTGTTGCCATCCAATTCAAGATGGTTGACTTGTGTTGCCATCCAATCCAGGATGGTTGATTTGTGTTGCCATGCAATCCAAGATGGTTGATTTGTGTTGCCACCCAATTCAAGATGGTTGACTTGTGTTGCCATCCAATCCAAGGTGGTTGATTTGCATTGCCATCCAATTCAAGATGGTTGATTTGTGTTGCCATGCAATCCAGGATGGTTGATTTGTGTTGCCATGCAATCCAAGATGGTTGATTTGTGTTGCCACCCAATCCAAGATGTCTGATTTGTGTTGCCTTCCAATCCAGGATGGTTGATTTGTGTTGCCATGCAATCCAAGATGGTTGATTTGTGTTGCCACCCAATCCAAGATGTCTGATTTGTGTTGCCATCCAATCCAGGATGGTTGATTTGTGTTGCCATGCAATCCAAGATGGTTGATTTGTGTTGCCACCCAATTCAAGATGGTTGACTTGTGTTGCCATCCAATCCAAGGTGGTTAATTTGTGTTGCCACCCAATCCAAGATGTCTGATTTGTGTTGCCACCCAATTCAAGATGATTGATTTGTGTTGCCATCCAATCCAAGATGGTTGGTTTGTGTTGTTATCCAATCCAAGTTGGTTTATTTGTGTTGCCATCTAATCCAGGATGGTTGATTTGTGTTACCATCCAATTCAAGATGGTTGATTTGCGTTGCCATTCAATCCAAGATGGTTGACTTGTGTTGCCAAGCAATCCAGGATGGTTGATTTGTGTTGCCATGCAATCCAAGATGGTTGATTTGTGTTGCCATCCAATCCAAGATGTTTGATTTGTGTTGCCGCCCAATCGAAAATGATTGATTTATGTTGCCATCCAATCCAAGATGGATGGTTTGTTTTGTTATCCAATCCAAGTTGGTTGATTTGTGTTGCCATCTAATCCAGAGTGGTTGATTTGCATTTGCCATCCCAATCCAAGATGGTTGACTTGTGTTGCCATCCAATCCAGGATGGTTGATTTGGGTTACCATCCAATTCAAGATGGTTGATTTGCATTGCCATCCCATCCCAGATGGTTGACTTGTATTGTCATCCAATCCAAGATGGTTGATTTGTGTTGCCACCAATTCCAGATAGTCTGATTTTGTTGCCACCCTATTCAGAGTGGTTGATTTGTGTTGCCATCAATCCAGGATGGTTGATTTTGGGTTACCATCCAATTCAAGATGGTTGATTTGTGTTGCCATCCAATCCAAGATGTCTGATTTGTGTTGCCACCCAATCCAAGATGTCTGATTTGTGTTGCCACCCAATTCAAGATGATTGATTTGTGTTGCCTTCCAATCCAAGATGGTTGGTTTGTGTTGTTATCCAATCCAAGTTGGTTGATTTGTGTTGCCATCTAATCCAGAGTGGTTGATTTGCGTTGCCATCCAAGCCAAGATGGTTGACTTGTGTTGCCATCCAATCCAGGATGGTTGATTTGGGTTACCATCCAATTCAAGATGGTTGATTTGCATTGCCATCCAATCCAAGATGGTTGACTTGTATTGTCATCCAATCCAGGATGGTTGATTTGAGTTGCCACCCAATCCAAGATGTCTGATTTGTGTTGCCACCCAATTCAAGATGATTGATTTATGTTGCCATCCAATCCAAGATGGTTGATTTGTGTTGCCACCCAATCCAAGATGTCTGATTTGTGTTGCCACCCAATTCAAGATGATTGATTTATGTTGCCATCCAATCCAAGATGGTTGGTTTGTGTTGTTATTCAATCCAAGTTGGTTGATTTGTGTTGCCATCTAATCCAGGATGGTTGATTTGCGTTGCCATCCAATCTAAGATGGTTAATTTGTGTTGCCACCTAATCCAAGATGTCTGATTTGTGTTGCCACCCAATTCAAGATGATTGATTTGTGTTGCCATCCAATCCAAGATGGTTGGTTTGTGTTGTTATCTGATCAAAGTTGGTTGATTTGCGTTGCCATCCAATCCAAGATGGTTGACTTGTGTTGCCATCCAATCCAGGATGGTTGATTTGTGTTGCCATGCAATCCAAGATGGTTGACTTGTGTTGCCATCCAATCCAAGATGGTTGTCTTGTGTTGCCATCCAATCCAGGATGGTTGATTTGTGTTGCCATGCAATCCAAGATGGTTGATTTGTGTTGCCACCCAATTCAAGATGGTTGACTTGTGTTGCCATCCAATCCAATGTGGTTGATTTGCGTTGCCATCCAATCCAAGGTGGTTGATTTGCGTTGCCATCCAATCCAAGGTGGTTGATTTGTGTTGCCATCCAATTCAAGATGGTTGATTTGTGTTGCCATCCAATTCAAGATGGTTGACTTGTGTTGCCATCCAATCCAAGGTGGTTGATTTGCATTGCCATCCAATTCAAGATGGTTGATTTGTGTTGCCATGCAATCCAGGATGGTTGATTTGTGTTGCCATGCAATCCAAGATGATTGATTTGTGTTGCCACCCAATCCAAGATGTCTGATTTGTGTTGCCTTCCAATCCAGGATGGTTGATTTGTGTTGCCATGCAATTCAAGATGGTTGATTTGTGTTGCCACCCAATCCAAGATGTCTGATTTGTGTTGCCATCCAATCCAGGATGGTTGATTTGTGTTGCATGCAATCCAAGATG
>NW_003124278.1:0-17166 GCF_000003605.2 Saccoglossus kowalevskii
CATTCACATGAAGACTGTTATTACTAGTTGTATTCACATGCAGACTGTAATTGCTACAATTGTATTCACTTGCAGACTTATTATACTAGTTGTGTTCACACGTAGACTGTTATTACTAGTTGTAATCACGTGCAGACAGTTATTACTAGGTGTATTCACATGCAGACTGTAATTACTACAGTTGTATTCACATGCAGACTGTAATTAATTGTGTTCGCATGGAGACTGTTATTATAAGACTTGTATTTACATGGAGACTGTAATTACAACAGTTGTATTTATATGGAGACTGTTATTAATAGTTGTGTTCACATGCAGACTGTTATTACTAGTTGTATTCACATGCAGACTGTAATTACTGCAGTTGTATTCACACACAGACTGTTATTACTAGTTTGTTCACATGCAGACTGTTATTACTAGATGTGTTCACATGCAGACTGTTATTACGACTTGTATTTACATGCAGACTGTAATTACAACAGGTGTAATTACATTCAGACTGTAATTACTACAGTTGTATACACAAGCAGACTGTAATTAATTGTTTTGTTCACATGCAGACTGTAATTACTACAATTGTATTCACATGCAGACTTATTACTAGTTGTGTTCACATGTAGTCCCGTTATTACTTGTTGTATTCACATGCAAACTTTAATTATTACAGTTGTACTCACAAGCAGACTTTAATTACTACAGTTGTATTCACGTGCAGATTGTAATTACTTGTGTTCGCATGGAGACAGTAATTACACAGTTGTATTTATATGGAGACTTTTATTACTAGCTATATTCACATGCAGACTGTTATTACTAGTTGTGTTCACATGCAGACTGTTATTACTAGTTGTATTCACATGCATACGGTAATTACTACAGTTGTATTCACAAGCAGACTGTAATTAATTGTTTTGTTCACATGCAGACTGTAGTTACTACAATTGTATTCACATGCAGACTTATTACTAGTTGTGTTCACATGCAGACTGTTATTACTAGTTGTATTCACATGCAGACTGTAATTACTACTGTTGTATTCACATGCAGACTGTAATTACCAATTGTATTCACATGCAGACTGTTATTACGACTTGTATTTACATGCAGACTGTAATTACAACAGGTGTAATTACATACATACTGCAATTACTACAGTTGTATACACAAGCAGACTGTAATTAATTATTTTGTTCACATGCAGACTGTAATTACTACAATTGCATTCACATGCAGACTTATTACTAGTTGTGTTCACATGTAGTCTGTTATTACTAGTTGTATTCACATGCATACTTTAATGATTACAGTTGTACTCACATGCAGACTTTAATTACTACAGTTGTATTCACGTGTAGACTGTAATTACTTGTGTTCGCATGGAGACAGTAATTACAACAGTTGTATTTACATGGAGATTGTTATTACTAGTTATGATCACGTGCAGACTGTTATTACTAGTTGTACTCACATGCAGACTGTCATTACTGCAGTTGTATTCACATGCAGACTGTTATTACTAGTTTGTTCACATGCAGACTGTTATTACTAGTTGTGTTCACATGCAGACTGTTATTATTACGACTTGTATTTACATGCAAACTATAATTACAACAGTTGTATTTACATGGAGACTGTAATTACTACAGTTGTATTCACATGCAAATTGTAATTGCTACAATTGTATTCACATGCAGACTTATGTCTAGTTGTGTTCACATGTAGACTGTAATTATTTATTGTGTTCGCATGCAGAGTGTAATTACTACAATTGTATTCACGTGCAGACTTATTATATTAGTTGCATTCACATGCAGACTGTTATTACGACTTGTATTTACATGCAGACTGTAATTACAACAGGTGTAATTACATGCAGACTGTAATTACTACAGTTGTATACACAAGCAGACTGTAATTACTTGTTTTGTTGACATGCAGATTGTAATTACTACAATTGTATTCACATGCAGACTTATTACTAGTTGTGTTCACATGTAGTCTGTTATTACTAGTTGTATTCACATGCAGACTGTAATTACTTGTGTTCGCATGGAGACTTATTAAGACTTGTATTTACATGGAGACGGTAATTGCAACAGTTGTATTTACATGGAGACTGTTATTACTAGTTGTATTCACATGCAGACTGTAATTACTACAGTTGTATTCACATGCAGACTGTAATTACTTGTGTTCGCATGGAGACTGTTATTATAAGACTTGTATTTACATGGAGATTGTAATTACAACAGTTGTATTTACATGGAGACTGTAATTTCAACAGTTGTTTTCACATGGAGACTGTTATTAATAGTTGTGTTCACATGCAAACTGTTATTACTAGTTGTATTCACATGCACGCTGTTATTACGACTTGTATTTACATGCAGACTGACTGTAATTACAGCAGTTGTATTTACATGGAGACTGTTATTACTAGTTATGTTCACATGCAGACTGTTATTACTAGTTGTATTAACACGCTGACTGTTATTACTAGTTGTATTCACATGCAGACTGTAATTACTTGTGTTCGCATGGAGACTGTTATTAAGACTTGTATTTACATGGAGACTGTAATTACAACAGTTGTATTTACATGGAGACTGTTATTACTAGTTGTATTCACATGCAGACTGTAGTTACTACAGTTATATTCACATGTAGACTGTTATTACTAGTTTGTCCACATGCAGACTGTTATTACTAGTTGTGTTCACATGCAGACTGTTATTACGACTTGTATTTACATGCAAACTATAATTACAACAGTTGTATTTACATGGACACTGTAATTTCTACAGTTGTATTCACATGCAGACTGTAATTGCTACAATTGTATTAACATGCAGACTTATTACTAGTTGTGTTCACATGTAGACTGTAATTACTTATTGTGTTCGCATTCACAATGTAATTACTACAATTGTATTCACATGCAGACTGTAATTGATACAATTGTATTCACGTGCAGACTTATTATAGTAGTTGTGTTCACACGTAGACTGTTATTACTAGTTGTATTCACGTGCAGACTGTTATTACTAGTTGTATTCACATGCAGACTGTAATTACTACAGTTGTATTCACATGTAGACTGTTATTACTAGTTTTTCACATGCAGACTGTTATTACTAGTTGTGTTCACATGCAGACTGTTATTACTAGTTGTATTCACATGCATACGGTAATTACTACAGTTGTATTCACAAGCAGACTGTAATTAATTGTTTTGTTCACATGCAGACTGTAGTTACTACAATTGTATTCACATGCAGACTTATTACTAGTTGTGTTCACATGCAGACTGTTATTACTAGTTGTATTCACATGCAGACTGTAATTACTACTGTTGTATTCACATGCAGACTGTAATTACCAATTGTATTCACATGCAGACTGTTATTACGACTTGTATTTACATGCAGACTGTAATTACAACAGGTGTAATTACATACATACTGCAATTACTACAGTTGTATTTACATGCAGACTGTAATTACTAGTTGTATTGACATGCAGGCTGTTATTACGACTTGTATTTACATGCAGACTGACTGTAATTACAGCAGTTGTATTAACACGCTGACTGTTATTACTAGTTATGTTCACATACACACTGTTATTACTAGTTGTATTAACACGTTGACTGTAATTACTACAGTTGTATTCACATGCAGACTGTTATTACTAGTTGTGTTCACATGCAGACTGTTATTACTAGTTGTATTCGCATGCAGACTGTAATTACTACAGTTGTATTCACATGCAGACTGTAATTACTAGTTGTATTCACATGCAGGCTGTTGTTACGTCTTGTCTTTACATGCAGACTGACTGTAATTACAGCAGTTGTATTAACACGCTGACTGTTATTACTAGTTATGTTAACATGCAGACTGTTATTACTAGTTGTATTAACACGATGACTGTAATTACTACAGTTGTATTCACATGCAGACTGTTATTACTAGTTGTGTTCACATGCAGACTTTAATTACTAGTTGTATTCACATGCTGACTGTTATTACTAGTTATGTTCACATGCAGACTGTAATTACTAGTTGTATTCACATGCAGCCTGTTATTACGACTTGTATTTACATGCAGACTGACTGTAATTACAGCAGTTGTATTAACACGCTGACTGTTATTACTAGTTATGTTCACATGCAGACTGTTATTACTAGTTGTATTAACACGATGACTGTATTTACTACAGTTGTATTCGCATGCAGACTGTAATACTAGTTGTATTCACATGCAGCCTGTTATTACGACCGACTTGTATTTACATGCAGACTGACTGTAATTACAGCAGTTGTATTAACACACTGACTGTTATTACTAGTTATATTCACATGCAGACTGTTATTACTAGTTGTATTAACACGCTGACTGTAATTACTACAGTTGTATTCACATGCAGACTGTAATTACTAGTTGTATTCACATGCAGACTGATATTACGACTTGTATTTACATGCAGACTGACTGTAATTACAGCAGTTGTATTAACACGCTGACTGTTATTACTAGTTATGTTCACATGCAGACTGTTATTACTAGTTGTTTTAACACGCTGACTGTAATTACTACAGTTGTATTCACTTGCAGACTGTTATTACTAGTTATGTTCACATGCAAACTGTTATTATTAGTTGTTTTAACACGCTGACTGTAATTACTACAGTTGTATTCACTTGCAGACTGGTATTACTAGTTGTGTTCACATGCAGACTGTTATTACGACTTGTATTTACATGCAGACTGTATTTACAACAGGTGTAATTACATGCAGACTGCAATTACTACAGTTGTATACACAAGCAGACTGTAATTAATTATTTTGTTCACATGCAGACTGTAATTACTACAATTGCATTCACATGCAGACTTATTACTAGTTGTGTTCACATGTAGTCTGTTATTACTAGTTGTATTCACATGCATACTTTAATGATTACAGTTGTACTCACATGCAGACTTTAATTACTACAGTTGTATTCACGTGTAGACTGTAATTACTTGTGTTCGCATGGAGACAGTAATTACAACAGTTGTATTTACATGGAGATTGTTATTACTAGTTATGATCACGTGCAGACTGTTATTACTAGTTGTACTCACATGCAGACTGTCATTACTGCAGTTGTATTCACATGCAGACTGTTATTACTAGTTTGTTCACATGCAGACTGTTATTACTAGTTGTGTTCACATGCAGACTGTTATTATTACGACTTGTATTTACATGCAAACTATAATTACAACAGTTGTATTTACATGGAGACTGTAATTACTACAGTTGTATTCACATGCAAATTGTAATTGCTACAATTGTATTCACATGCAGACTTATGTCTAGTTGTGTTCACATGTAGACTGTAATTATTTATTGTGTTCGCATGCAGAGTGTAATTACTACAATTGTATTCACGTGCAGACTTATTATACTAGTTGCATTCACATGCAGACTGTTATTACGACTTGTATTTACATGCAGACTGTAATTACAACAGGTGTAATTACATGCAGACTGTAATTACTACAGTTGTATACACAAGCAGACTGTAATTACTTGTTTTGTTGACATGCAGATTGTAATTACTACAATTGTATTCACATGCAGACTTATTACTAGTTGTGTTCACATGTAGTCTGTTATTACTAGTTGTATTCACATGCAGACTGTAATTACTTGTGTTCGCATGGAGACTTATTAAGACTTGTATTTACATGGAGACGGTAATTGCAACAGTTGTATTTACATGGAGACTGTTATTACTAGTTGTATTCACATGCAGACTGTAATTACTACAGTTGTATTCACATGCAGACTGTAATTACTTGTGTTCGCATGGAGACTGTTATTATAAGACTTGTATTTACATGGAGATTGTAATTACAACAGTTGTATTTACATGGAGACTGTAATTTCAACAGTTGTTTTCACATGGAGACTGTTATTAATAGTTGTGTTCACATGCAAACTGTTATTACTAGTTGTATTCACATGCACGCTGTTATTACGACTTGTATTTACATGCAGACTGACTGTAATTACAGCAGTTGTATTTACATGGAGACTGTTATTACTAGTTATGTTCACATGCAGACTGTTATTACTAGTTGTATTAACATGCTGACTGTTATTACTAGTTGTATTCACATGCAGACTGTAATTACTTGTGTTCGCATGGAGACTGTTATTAAGACTTGTATTTACATGGAGACTGTAATTACAACAGTTGTATTTACATGGAGACTGTTATTACTAGTTGTATTCACATGCAGACTGTAGTTACTACAGTTATATTCACATGCAGACTGTTATTACTAGTTTGTCCACATGCAGACTGTTATTACTAGTTGTGTTCACATGCAGACTGTTATTACGACTTGTATTTACATGCAAACTATAATTACAACAGTTGTATTTACATGGAGACTGTAATTTCTACAGTTGTATTCACATGCAGACTGTAATTGCTACAATTGTATTAACATGCAGACTTATTACTAGTTGTGTTCACATGTAGACTGTAATTACTTATTGTGTTCGCATTCACAATGTAATTACTACAATTGTATTCACATGCAGACTGTAATTGATACAATTGTATTCACGTGCAGACTTATTATAGTAGTTGTGTTCACACGTAGACTGTTATTACTAGTTGTATTCACGTGCAGACTGTTATTACTAGTTGTATTCACATGCAGACTGTAATTACTACAGTTGTATTCACATGTAGACTGTTATTACTAGTTTTTTCACATGCAGACTGTTATTACTAGTTGTGTTCACATGCAGACTGTTATTACTAGTTGTGTTCACATGCAGACTTTAATTACTAGTTGTATTCACATGCTGACTGTTATTACTAGTTATGTTCACATGCAGACTGTAATTACTAGTTGTATTCACATGCAGGCTGTTATTACGACTTGTATTTACATGCAGACTGACTGTAATTACAGCAGTTGTATTAACACGCTGACTGTTATTACTAGTTATGTTCACATGCACACTGTTATTACTAGTTGTATTAACACGCTGACTGTAATTACAACAGTTGTATTTAAACGGAGAATGTTATTACTAGTTGTGTTCACATGCAGACTGTTATTACTAGTTGTATTCGCATGCAGACTGTAATTACTACAGTTGTATTCACATGCAGACTGTAATTACTAGTTGTATTCGCATGCAGGCTGTTGTTACGACTTGTCTTTACATGCAGACTGACTGTAATTACAACAGTTATATTAACACGCTGACTGTTATTACTAGTTATATTAACATACAGACTGTTATTACTAGTTGTATTAACACGCTGACTGTAATTACTACAGTTGTATTCACATGCAGACTGTTATTACTAGTTGTGTTCACATGCAGACTTTAATTACTAGTTGTATTCACATGCTGACTGTTATTACTAGTTATGTTCACATGCAGGCTGTTGTTACGACTTGTCTTTACATGCAGACTGACTGTAACTACAGCAGTTGTATTAACACGCTGACTGTTATTACTAGTTATGTTAACATGCAGACTGTTATTACTAGTTGTATTAACACGCTGACTGTAATTACTACAGTTGTATTCACATGCAGACTGTTATTACTAGTTGTATACACAAGCAGGCTGTAATTACTTGTTTTGTTCACATGCAGAATGTAATTACTACAATTGTATTCACAAGCAGACTTATTACTAGTTGTGTTTACATGTAGTCTGTTATTACTAGTTGTATTCATATGCAGACTTTAATTATTATAGTTGTATTCACATGCAGACTTTAATAACTACAATTGTATTCACATGCAGACTGTTATTACTAGTTGTATTCACATGCAGACTGTAATTACTAAAGTTGTATTTCCATGCAGACTGCTATTACTAGTTTGTTCACATGCAGACTGTAATTACTAGTTGTATTCACATGCAGACTGTTATTACTAGTTGTATTCACATACAGACTGTAATTACTACAGTTGTATTTCCATGCAGACTGCTATTACTAGTGTGTTCACATGCAGACTGTTATTACTAGTTGTGTTCATATGCAGACTGTTATTACGATTTGTATTTACATGCAAACAATAATTACAACAGTTGTATTCACATGGAGACTGTAATTACTACAGTTGTCTTCACATGCAGACTGTAATTGCTACAATTGTATTCACAATCAGACTTATTACTAGTTATGTTCACATGTAGACTGTAATTACTTATTGTGTTCGCATGCAGACTGTAATTACTACAATTGTATTCACATGCAGACTGTAATTGCTACAATAGTATTCACGTGCAGACTTATTATACTAGTTGTGTTCACACGTAGACTGTTATTACTAGTAGTATTCACGTGCAGACTGTTATTACTAGTTGTATTCACTTGCAGACTGTAATTACTACAGTTTTATTCACATGCAGACTGCAATTACTTGTGTTCTCATGGAGACTCTTATTACAAGACTTGTATTTACATGGAGACTGTAATTACAACAGTTGTATTTACATGGAGACTGTAATTACAACAGTTGTATTAACACGCTGACTGTTATTACTAGTTATGTTCACATGCAGACTGTTATTACTAGTTGTATTAACACGCTGACTGTAATTACTACAGTTGTATTCACATGCAGACTGTTATTACTTGTTGTGTGCACATGCAGACTGTTATTACTAGTTGTATTCACATGCAGACTGTAATTACTACTGTTGTATTCACATGCAGACTGTAATTACTAGTTGTATTCACATGCAGGCTGTTGTTACGACTTGTCTTTACATGCAGACTGACTGTAATTACAGCAGTTGTATTAACACGCTGACTGTTATTACTAGTTATGTTAACAAGCAGACTGTTACTACTAGTTGTATTAACACGCTGACTGTAATTACTACAGTTGTATTCACATGCTGACTGTTTTTACTAGTGATGTTCACATGCAGACTGTAATTACTAGTTGTATTCACATGCAGGCTGTTATTACGACTTGTGTTTACATGCTGACTGACTGTAATTACAGCAGTTGTATTAACACGCTGACTGTTATTACTAGTTATGTTCACATACACACTGTTATTACTAGTTGTATTAACACGCTGACTGTAATTACAACAGTTGTATTTAAATGGAGACTGTTATTACTAGCTGTGTTCACATGCAGACTGTTATTACTAATTGTATTCGCATGCAGACTGTAATTACTACAGTTGTATTCACATGCAGACTGTAATTACTACAATTGTATTCACATGCAGACTGTAAGTGCTACAATAGTATTCACGTGCAGACTTATTATACTAGTTGTATTGACTTGCAGACTGTAATTACTACAGTTGTATTCACATGGAGACTGTAATTACTTGTGATCTCATGGAGACTGTTATTACAAGACTTGTATTTACATGGAGACTGTAATTACAACATTTGTATTTACATGGAGACTGTAATTACAACAGTTGTATTAACACGCTGACTGTTATTACTAGTTATGTTCACATGCAGACTGTTATTACTAGTTGTATTAACACGGTGACTGTAATTACTACAGTTGTATTCACATGCAGACTGTTATTACTTGTTGTGTGCACATGCAGACTGTTATTACTAGTTGTATTCACATGCAGACTATAATTACTACAGTTGTATTCACATGCAGACTGTAATTACTAATTGTATTGACATGCAGGCTGTTATTACGACTTGTATTTACATGCAGACTGACTGTAATTACAGCAGATGTATTAACACGCTGACTGTTATTACTAGTTATGTTCACATGGACACTGTTATTACTAGTTGTATTAACACGTTGATTGTAATTACTACAGTTGTATTCACATGCAGACTGTTATTACTAGTTGTGTTCACATGCAGACTGTTATTACTAGTTGTATTCGCATGCAGACTGTAATTACTACAGTTGTATTCACATGCAGACTGTAATTGCTAGTTGTATTCACATGCAGGCTGTTGTTACGTCTTGTCTTTACATGCAGACTGACTGTAATTACAGCAGTTGTATTAACACGCTGACTGTTATTACTAGTTATGTTTACATGCAGACTGTTATTACTAGTTGTATTAATACGCTGACTGTAATTACTACAGTTGTATTCACATGCAGACTGTTATTACTAGTTGTGTTCACATGCAGACTGTAATTACTAGTTGTATTCACATGCAGGCTGTTATTACGACTTGTATTTACATGCAGACTGACTGTTATTACAGCAGTTGTATTAACACGCTGACTGTTATTACTAGTTATGTTCACATGCACACTGTTATTACTAGTTGTATTAACACGCTGACTGTAATTACAACAGTTGTATTTAAACGGAGACTGTTATTACTAGTTGTGTTCACATGCAGACTGTTATTACTAGTTGTATTCGCATGCAGACTGTAATTATTACAGTTGTATTCACATGCAGACTGTAATTACTAGTTGTATTCGCATGCAGGCTGTTGTTACGACTTGTCTTTACATGCAGACTGACTGTAATTACAACAGTTGTATTAACACGCTGACTGTTATTACTAGTTATATTAACATACAGACTGTTATTACTAGTTGTATTAACACGCTGACTGTAATTACTACAGTTGTATTCACATGCAGACTGTTATTACTAGTTGTGTTCACATGCAGACTTTAATTACCAGTTGTATTCACATGGTGACTGTTATTACTAGTTATGTTCACATGCAGGCTGTTGTTACGACTTGTCTTTACATGCAGACTGACTGTAACTACAGCAGTTGTATTAACACGCTGACTGTTATTACTAGTTATGTTAACATGCAGACTGTTATTACTAGTTGTATTAACATGCAGACTGTAATTACTACAATTGTATTCACAAGCAGACTTATTACTAGTTGTGTTTACATGTAGTCTGTTATTACTAGTTGTATTCATATGCAGACTTTAATTATTATAGTTGTATTCACATGCAGACTTTAATAACTACAATTGTATTCACATGCAGACTGTTATTACTAGTTGTATTCACATGCAGACTGTAATTACTACAGTTGTATTCACATGCAGACTGCTATTACTAGTTTGTTCACACGCAGACTGTAATTACTAGTTGTATTCACATGCAGACTGTTATTACTAGTTGTATTCACATACAGACTGTAATTACTACAGTTGTATTTCCATGCAGACTGCTATTACTAGTTTGTTCACAGGCAGACTGTTATTACTAGTTGTGTTCACATGCAGACTGTTATTACGGTTTGTATTTACATGCAAACTATAATTACAACAGTTGTATTTACATGGAGACTGTAATTACTACAGTTGTCTTCACATGCAGACTGTAATTGCTACAATTGTATTCACATGCAGACTTATTACTAGTTATGTTCACATGTAGACTGTAATTACTTATTGTGTTCGCTTGCAGACTGTAATTACTACAATTGTATTCACATGCAGACTGTAATTGCTACAATAGTATTCACGTGCAGACTTATTATACTAGTTGTATTGACTTGCAGACTGTAATTACTACAGTTGTATTCACATGGAGACTGTAATTACTTGTGATCTCATGGAGACTGTTATTACAAGACTTGTATTTACATGGAGACTGTAATTACAACAGTTGTATTTACATGGAGACTGTAATTACAACAGTTGTATTAACACGCTGACTGTTATTACTAGTTATGTTCACATGCAGACTGTTATTACTAGTTGTATTAACACACTGACTGTAATTACTACAGTTGTATTCACATGCAGACTGTTATTACTTGTTGTGTGCACATGCAGACTGTTATTACTAGTTGTATTCACATGCAGCCTATAATTACTACAGTTGTATTCACATGCAGACTGTAATTACTAGTTGTATTGACATGCAGGCTGTTATTACGACTTGTATTTACATGCAGACTGACTGTAATTACAGCAGTTGTATTAACACGCTGACTGTTATTACTAGTTATGTTCACATGGACACTGTTATTACTAGTTGTATTAACACGTTGATTGTAATTACTACAGTTGTATTCACATGCAGACTGTTATTACTAGTTGTGTTCACATGCAGACTGTTATTACTAGTTGTATTCGCATGCAGACTGTAATTACTACAGTTGTATTCACATGCAGACTGTAATTACTAGTTGTATTCACATGCAGGCTGTTGTTATGACTTGGCTTTACATGCAGACTGACTGAAATTACAGCAGTTGTATTAACAAGCTGACTGTTATTACTAGTTATGTTAACATGCAGACTGTTATTACTAGTTGTATTAACACGCTGATTGTAATTACTACAGTTGTATTCACATGCAGACTGTTATTACTAGTTGTGTTCGCATGCAGACTTTAATTACTAGTTGTATTCACATGCTGACTGTTATTACTAGTAATGTTCACATGCAGGCTGTTGTTACGACTTGTCTTTACATGCAGACTGACTGTAACTACAGCAGTTGTATTAACACGCTGACTGTTATTACTAGTTATGTTAACATGCAGACTGTTATTACTAGTTGTATTAACACGCTGACTGTAATTACTACAGTTGTATTCACATGCAGACTGTTATTACTAGTTGTATACACAAGCAGGCTGTAATTACTTGTTTTGTTCACATGCAGACTGTAATTACTACAATTGTATTCACAAGCAGACTTATTACTAGTTGTGTTTACATGTAGTCTGTTATTACTATTTGTATTCATATGCAGACTTTAATTATTATAGTTGTATTCACATGCAGACTTTAATAACTACAATTGTATTCACATGCATACTGTTATTACTAGTTGTATTCACATGCAGACTGTAATTGCTACAGTTGTATTCACATGCAGACTGCTATTACTAGTTTGTTCACATGCAGACTGTAATTACTAGTTGTATTCACATGCAGACTGTAATTACTAGTTGTATTCACATGCAGCCTGTTATTACGACTTGTATTTACATGCAGACTGACTGTAATTACAGCAGTTGTATTAACACGCTGACTGTTATTACTAGTTATGTTCACATGCAGACTGTTATTACTAGTTGTATTAACACGATGACTGTATTTACTACAGTTGTATTCGCATGCAGACTGTAATTACTAGTTGTATTCACATGCAGCCTGTTATTACGACTTGTATTTACATGCAGACTGACTGTAATTACAGCAGTTGTATTAACACACTGACTGTTATTACTAGTTATATTCACATGCAGACTGTTATTACTAGTTGTATTAACACGCTGACTGTAATTACTACAGTTGTATTCACATGCAGACTGTAATTACTAGTTGTATTCACATGCAGACTGATATTACGACTTGTATTTACATGCAGACTGACTGTAATTACAGCAGTTGTATTAACACGCTGACTGTTATTACTAGTTATGTTCACATGCAGACTGTTATTACTAGTTGTTTTAACACGCTGACTGTAATTACTACAGTTGTATTCACTTGCAGACTGTTATTACTAGTTATGTTCACATGCAAACTGTTATTATTAGTTGTTTTAACACGCTGACTGTAATTACTACAGTTGTATTCACTTGCAGACTGGTATTACTAGTTGTGTTCACATGCAGACTGTTATTACGACTTGTATTTACATGCAGACTGTATTTACAACAGGTGTAATTACATGCAGACTTCAATTACTACAGTTGTATACACAAGCAGACTGTAATTAATTATTTTGTTCACATGCAGACTGTAATTACTACAATTGCATTCACATGCAGACTTATTACTAGTTGTGTTCACATGTAGTCTGTTATTACTAGTTGTATTCACATGCATACTTTAATGATTACAGTTGTACTCACATGCAGACTTTAATTACTACAGTTGTATTCACGTGTAGACTGTAATTACTTGTGTTCGCATGGAGACAGTAATTACAACAGTTGTATTTACATGGAGATTGTTATTACTAGTTATGATCACGTGCAGACTGTTATTACTAGTTGTACTCACATGCAGACTGTCATTACTGCAGTTGTATTCACATGCAGACTGTTATTACTAGTTTGTTCACATGCAGACTGTTATTACTAGTTGTGTTCACATGCAGACTGTTATTATTACGACTTGTATTTACATGCAAACTATAATTACAACAGTTGTATTTACATGGAGACTGTAATTACTACAGTTGTATTCACATGCAAATTGTAATTGCTACAATTGTATTCACATGCAGACTTATGTCTAGTTGTGTTCACATGTAGACTGTAATTATTTATTGTGTTCGCATGCAGAGTGTAATTACTACAATTGTATTCACGTGCAGACTTATTATACTAGTTGCATTCACATGCAGACTGTTATTACGACTTGTATTTACATGCAGACTGTAATTACAACAGGTGTAATTACATGCAGACTGTAATTACTACAGTTGTATACACAAGCAGACTGTAATTACTTGTTTTGTTGACATGCAGATTGTAATTACTACAATTGTATTCACATGCAGACTTATTACTAGTTGTGTTCACATGTAGTCTGTTATTACTAGTTGTATTCACATGCAGACTGTAATTACTTGTGTTCGCATGGAGACTTATTAAGACTTGTATTTACATGGAGACGGTAATTGCAACAGTTGTATTTACATGGAGACTGTTATTACTAGTTGTATTCACATGCAGACTGTAATTACTACAGTTGTATTCACATGCAGACTGTAATTACTTGTGTTCGCATGGAGACTGTTATTATAAGACTTGTATTTACATGGAGATTGTAATTACAACAGTTGTATTTACATGGAGACTGTAATTTCAACAGTTGTTTTCACATGGAGACTGTTATTAATAGTTGTGTTCACATGCAAACTGTTATTACTAGTTGTATTCACATGCACGCTGTTATTACGACTTGTATTTACATGCAGACTGACTGTAATTACAGCAGTTGTATTTACATGGAGACTGTTATTACTAGTTATGTTCACATGCAGACTGTTATTACTAGTTGTATTAACACGCTGACTGTTATTACTAGTTGTATTCACATGCAGACTGTAATTACTTGTGTTCGCATGGAGACTGTTATTAAGACTTGTATTTACATGGAGACTGTAATTACAACAGTTGTATTTACATGGAGACTGTTATTACTAGTTGTATTCACATGCAGACTGTAGTTACTACAGTTATATTCACATGCAGACTGTTATTACTAGTTTGTCCACATGCAGACTGTTATTACTAGTTGTGTTCACATGCAGACTGTTATTACGACTTGTATTTACATGCAAACTATAATTACAACAGTTGTATTTACATGGAGACTGTAATTTCTACAGTTGTATTCACATGCAGACTGTAATTGCTACAATTGTATTAACATGCAGACTTATTACTAGTTGTGTTCACATGTAGACTGTAATTACTTATTGTGTTCGCATTCACAATGTAATTACTACAATTGTATTCACATGCAGACTGTAATTGATACAATTGTATTCACGTGCAGACTTATTATAGTAGTTGTGTTCACACGTAGACTGTTATTACTAGTTGTATTCACATGCATACGGTAATTACTACAGTTGTATTCACAAGCAGACTGTAATTAATTGTTTTGTTCACATGCAGACTGTAGTTACTACAATTGTATTCACATGCAGACTTATTACTAGTTGTGTTCACATGCAGACTGTTATTACTAGTTGTATTCACATGCAGACTGTAATTACTACTGTTGTATTCACATGCAGACTGTAATTACCAATTGTATTCACATGCAGACTGTTATTACGACTTGTATTTACATGCAGACTGTAATTACAACAGGTGTAATTACATACATACTGCAATTACTACAGTTGTATACACAAGCAGACTGTAATTAATTATTTTGTTCACATGCAGACTGTAATTACTACAATTGCATTCACATGCAGACTTATTACTAGTTGTGTTCACATGTAGTCTGTTATTACTAGTTGTATTCACATGCATACTTTAATGATTACAGTTGTACTCACATGCAGACTTTAATTACTACAGTTGTATTCACGTGTAGACTGTAATTACTTGTGTTCGCATGGAGACAGTAATTACAACAGTTGTATTTACATGGAGATTGTTATTACTAGTTATGATCACGTGCAGACTGTTATTACTAGTTGTACTCACATGCAGACTGTCATTACTGCAGTTGTATTCACATGCAGACTGTTATTACTAGTTTGTTCACATGCAGACTGTTATTACTAGTTGTGTTCACATGCAGACTGTTATTATTACGACTTGTATTTACATGCAAACTATAATTACAACAGTTGTATTTACATGGAGACTGTAATTACTACAGTTGTGTTCACATGTAGACTGCAATTACTTATTGTGTTCGCATGCAGACTGTAATTACTACAATTGTATTCACATGCAGACTGTAATTGCTACAATTGTATTCACGTGCAGACTTATTATACTAGTTGTGTTCACACGTAGACTGTTATTACTAGTTGTAATCACGTGCAGAGAGTTATTACTAGTTGTATTCACATGCAGACTGTAATTACTACAGTTGTATTCACATGCAGACTGTAATTACTTGTGTTCGCATGGAGACTGTTATTATAAGACTTGTATTTACATGGAGACTGTAATTACAACAGTTGTATTTATATGGAGACTGTTATTAATAGTTGTGTTCGCATGCAGACTGTTATTACTAGTTGTATTCACATGCAGATTGTAATTACTGCAGTTGTATTCACATGCAGACTGTTATTACTAGTTTGTTCACATGCAGACTGTTATTACCAGTTGTGTTCACATGCAGACTGTTATTACGACTTGTATTTACATGCAGACTGTAATTACAACAGGTGTAATTAGATACAGACTGTAATTACTACAGTTGTATACACAAGCAGACTGTAATTAACTGTTTTGTTCACATGCAGACTGTAATTACTACAATTGTATTCACATGCAGACTTATTACTAGTTGTGTTCACATGTAGTCCCGTTATTACGAGTTGTATTCACATGCAGACTTTAATTATTACAGTTGTACTCACAAGCAGACTTTAATTACTACAGTTGTATTCACGTGCAGATTGTAATTACTTGTGTTCGCATGGAGACAGTAATTACAACAGTTGTATTT